>PVIU01027518.1:0-20399 GCA_004026605.1 Ondatra zibethicus | reverse complement strand
CATTTCTTAAGTGTGATTAATAATATCCAGACATGGTTAGTAGATTAGCAGCCTCCTGTTATCACCTGTATCTCAGGACCTAAACAAAAACAATTAGTCTACTGAGCCTTGTATCAAAAACTGGTACAAAGTATTAATTGCTATTTTGAGTCAGGGGAGGGAAGTGTCAGTGAAGGAAGCTTAGGGTAACATAAAAGGTGCTATTGATTTCTTGAAGGATTATGATATAACAAGTCCTTCACTAACATTGTTGTTCACCCTAAGTCTTTGAATGACTTCTATCTAACAAGGCCAGGCACCTGCAATTCTGTACAATGAGTAAAATTTGTGCAAGTTCTGCTTGTTATCTATCCACAAGGACACTTGTCTGGCCAAGTATCTCTGTCAGTCTGGCTATTGACAGAGAACAGGCTTCAAAATTTCTCACCATAATATGGGACAAAGACTAGACTATGAGAGCTTATTCTATATTCCAGAAATAACATAGAAGTTATCTTCCTGATCACCCACAAATATATGTGCTCAGAAGATTGAGATGGAATTATGAGATTACTTGTATACATTACATGAAAATGCATGGCAGTGGGGAGATATTATAGCTGTTATTAAGGAAGGAATGCGGTTTTTAGGGAAGAAATGAAGAGATAATGAGAGAAATACAGACAAGGAGCAAACGGTCATTTACAGTCAGTAACCTCATGGCTGTTCCAGGTGGGTCTTCCCATCAAAAGCGTCGTTCATTTGGTGGGTTGACATAAGCACACTAGTCACCACCTGCTGTGTACTCTCATGGCCCTCGACACTCACATATGCTCAAGCCACACCAGGTTTTAGTTCACTTTCCACTGCCTTGGATGAAGATGCAGAATCCAAGCTCCTTCTCCAGCACCATGTCTATGCACACACCACCACACTTCCAGTCCCCATGCTCCCTGCCATGATGGTAATAGACTAAATCTCTGAAACTGTGAGTTGCCCCCTCAGTTAAACATTCTTCTTTGTACGAGTTGCTGTGGCCATGTTCTCTCTTCACAGCAGTAGAAACCCTATGACAAAGTCCCTAATAGGATGACTTTGAGGTGGAAAGACTGTAAGAGCCAGAGGTGATGGATAACTCCAAGGAAACAGCATTTTCCAGATTCTACAAAGCTCATGCATATTTGATCTCACAGAGACTGTGACTGCATACAGAAGGACTGTATAAGTTCAAGCCAAATACAATTCTAGCATGGAGAAGGGGAAGTGGACACCCCTCACCAAGAAGCTATTTGCAGCTGAGGGTAGCTGCTTAGAGAGGGAAATATGTCTTCAACAGAGTGACACTGGGTATATTGACCACACTCTAGGACAGATCTCATGCTCAGGGGTAATTAACCAACACAAAATTGACTCCATGGTTTTCTTTGTTGTTTTTGTTTGTTTGTTTGTTTGTTTTGAGCCTTTGAGGGGAAGATTGGCTTTGTGTGTGTCTGTGCCCCCCCCTTTTCAAGAGAAGAATAAAATAAAGTAGGGAGGAGTTCAGGAATGGAAGCAATATGATTAAAATATACCCTTTAAAATATTTTTAAATAATTTTTAAAAGAAAGCTGGAGGGCGTCTATAGTACCTCATCTAACAACATTGCCCTTTTATCATTAAAAATAAAATTAAAAAAACCCAGACGAAAAGTTACCAGAGACAGAAGTCATAGTCACAAGCTATACAAAGAGCATTTGGGAGAACAGTAGGTTCTATATGTCACAATAGACCCATCAGGTTAAACCACCTAGTGATGTTATAGCTATTCTGGTTCATGTGTATCATGTCAGTTCTGCATGAGTAAAGATGTTTAAAAGGTTAAAAGGAAAGAGAGTGAGAGAAACAAAAAGGTGGTTGGAGTCTGAGCAGTTTGTACAAGGTACCACCCAGCATACAGAACCTGACCAATGTGGCCCCAACTGGGGAATCTCATTTCATTTCCAGCCAACACATTGTGATCAAGAAGCAATAAAAGGATGCATTTTATTAGCCTTTCAACATTTGATCATCTGTCTCCGTCTCATTTCCACCACCTCTTATCTGGTGCAGGGACCTCATCCCTATGGGGGACCCTGTATGTGATTCTCAGGGTGGGAGGATCAGAGAGTTGGTCTCCTTTGCAGGCCCTGGGCACTCAGCGGAGCGCCGTTCCTCTCCAGGAAAAGGCAGCACCTCCAGTTTCTTTTCCTCAGGCCCCAGGTAGAGGAAGGAAATATCCACCTTGTCCCACTGGGGATTCGTGGTTAGACCCAGCTGCATGGGGAAGGCTTCTACAGGACTCTTGGAGCCTTTTACATTTTTGGTGTCTCCAGGCTTCTCAACATCCAGGTCAGGGAGGTGCTGGACAGATCCTCTTGGAGCAGTTATGGAGGGGGAGCTGGTGGGGGCTGCGGTTTTCTGAGGAAGTTTCTTGGACTCCTGGCTAACAGCAGGGTTCTCACCTCCTGGGCCCTGCGCCTGAAATAACAATGCTTTTAAATGCAGAAATCTACAGGAATGCTCTGCCACATCCAGCACCAGGCAAAGCAGTTTTGCGACTGCGCATTTGTATCATGGTCTTGGATAGCCTAGGCTCAAATTCCTTCTCACCTGCCTCAAGTCTTCTGAGTGCTGGGATGACAGACTTCTCAATGCTAACAGAACCCAGCTACAGCAGCGGTTCTCAACATTCCTAATGCTGCAACCCCTGAACACAGTTCCTCAGGTTGTGGTGACCCCCAACCATAAAATGACTTTCATTGCTACTTCATAACCATAATTTTGTCACTGATATGAATAATGCAAGTACCCGTGTTTGCCGATGGTTTTAGACCACCTCTGTGAAAGGGTCATTCAACCCCCCAAAGGGATCTTGACCTACAGACTGAGAATTGCTAAGCTACAGGGCTGGGTCTCCTGCTGCAAAGTTTCATAACAAAACAGGGAGGGGACAAGTGGAACCAAGGCCTGCAGAAATTGGTCAGCAGGCTTTGCCTTTTAGAGTAGTGGTTCAGAGGGCCTTAAAGATTTACTCAGTCCCATGCAAGTTGCCTTTGCTCCTGGGAGTGGCAGCAGGTGGCCTCTTTTCTTGTTTGTTTGTGCCAGGCCTGATACAGTGCCCTCCATCCAAGTCCTCTCATCGATCCCTCTTAGGGGTCAGAACAGGCAGGTGACGAGGGTAGCAAGACCCAAACAGGGTAGGTAGGTGCCAGCGGCCACACAGTTCATAGGGGCAGAGCACGGATGAAACCCAGGCAGCCTGTGTGACTAGATCGGGCTACCCCATAATAAATACTTAGTATTGTGGAGAGGAATTGGACATTTTTGTGGAAGTGAGTCTCCCTGAGATGAGAGAGGTCTCCCTGATACTGAATTTAGCACCTTGAAGGCCGAAGTTCTGCAAGTTTGCAGTTCCCTGCTCCTGTGTTCTCCCTTATTCCACAGGACCACAGGGTGACTAAGACAGCAAGATAACTTTCTCTCCTTTCCATATGGGCTCAGATAGCCAGAGTAATGTGACCCTGAATTTTGGGAAAACTGAAAGGGGGTGGGGCACAGGCACCTAGAGATGGATCATCTGATTCCACAGAAAAACACATGGGGTTAAGGATGGAGGGGGAGCGGGAGGATTAGTGGGAGAGTAGAGGGGAATGGGAGAAGGAGAGGAAGGGTCAATTTTTGAATGGAAAAATAAAAAATAAAAAAAACACAAGGGGTTAGAATGCTAGGGCTCAGTGTGGGAAAAACACATGGGGTTAGAATGCTAGGGCTCAGTGTGGGAAAGGCACATGGGATTAGAATGCTAGGGCTCAGTGTGGGAAACACACATGGGGTTAGAATGCTAGGGCTCAGTGTGGGAAACACATGGGGTTAGAATGCTAGGGCTCAGTGTGGGAAACGCACATGGGGTTAGAATGCTAGGGCTCAGTGTGGGAAAGGCATGCTCCTGCAAGCTCAGCGGCCCAAGTTCGGGTCCCCAGAACCCACATAAAGGTGAACAAGAGAACACACTGCATCGAGTTGTTCCCTGACTCCACATGTGTGCCATGGCACATGTGTTCATGTGCTTATATTGTGCAACCACACAATAACAATAACATTAAAAAAGAGATAAATACCTTAGATTCAAAAAACTCACAATTCACAGAGACAAACTTTTCTAAGGAAGCTTCAACCAGAGAACTGTGGCAAAGACCGACGGGCTAAAAGAAAGAAAGACGTCACGTGAGTATTAAGTTACTGGTGAGCAGACCTCTTGCTTTCTGCTTGTGTAACACACAGCTGCACCATGCTTTCTACCCCTGCCTTAAGAGAGGATGTTCTCCAAGCGAGTTCGCTCTGAATTATATAGAACAACCAACTCCAGCTTGCTTCTGGCAACAGGAACAGTTTTAGGGACTCCATCCTGTGTCTACACACCGCCCACTGCCCAGCCCTGGGTCCGCCCTTACACACTGCCCACTGCCTGGTCCTGGGTCTGCCCTTACACACTGCCCACTGCCTGGCCCTGGGTCCCCCCTTACACACTGCCCACTGCCTGGTCCTGGGTCTGCCCTTACATACTGCCCACTGCCTGGCCCTGGGTCCCCCCTTACACACTGCCCACTGCCTGGTCCTGGGTCTGCCCTTACATACTGCCCACTGCCTGGCCCTGGGTCCCCCCTTACCCACTGCCCACATTCCGGCCCTGGGTCTGCCCTTGGACCAATTAGGAAGGTTGGTTTCCTCTCTACAGCAGCCCTTGTGTTCTGAATGAAGTTTTGTCTTCTCAGGCAAAACCACTCTCAGCTCCTTCCCTTTCTGTCTATTTGAAAGTAAAATTACTTTTCCAAAATTATGAATGGAATGAATTATTATTTAGAACTACATAAATGAAATGAAACATGACCTGTAACTCCATGAATGGTTCTCATTACCTGCAATCCTTTGATCCCTTTCTTATAATCCTTTCCCTACTCATATGTATTTTCTTTTAAATCACTGAGATCATGTTGTATATGATATTTAGAACTATTTTACCACTAAACAATATATAGATAAAATATATTATATTGGATAGTCTTCTATGTTTCTCTTTGTTGTTTTTTGTTTCGATTATTATCTTTATAATGGCTACGGCTGGCTAGTATTTCTTTCTATTTAATAAAGTATATTGTCAAACAACTAGATCGAATCTATTTTTTAAAAATATTGAAACTATCTTTTCATATATCTCTAGTCTATTCCTTAAGGTAAATCCTTATGTGGTGGTGTGAATGCAAATGTCTCTTGTAGGCTCATATATTTGAATGCTTGGTTCCCAGCTGGTGGAACTGTTTGGGAAGGATTAGGAGGTGTGGCCTTGTTGGAGGAGGTGTGTCAATGGGGCAGTGGGCTTTGAGGTTTCAAAAACCTATACCATTTCCAGATCTCTCTGCCTCCTACTTGTGGACCAAGAAGTAAACTCTCAGCTACTGCTCCAGCACAATGCTTACCTGCTAGCTAACATGCTCCCCGCCATGACGGCCATGGATGCTAATCCTCTGAAATTGTAAATCCCAAATAAATCCTACATTCATACATTTCCTCAATCATGGTGTCTTATTACAGCAATAGCAACATAACCAAGATACCCTAGAACAATTATTCTAAGGTCACAGTGAATGTATATTTTCAAGGAAAAGTGAACTATTGTAATAAAATGGTGTCTCAAATTCTGAAGAAGAGCTCTTAAGCATATTCACATAAAATTTACCAAAATACATCTGAACAGGTTGTCTGAACATACTCTATATCCTTCTCCGGGTCACATGAAGAAAGGATCAGAAATTCTTCAAGGTGAAAAATCATTAATGCAGCACTGTACCTCAGCTTTCCCTTCTGCTCTTCATCCCCATGGCTCAGAGAACATTCTAGAGAAACTGCAGGTGCTTGTGGCAAGAGCAGCTGGTTACTCCATGCTACTAGAATTTTCTTACTTATCAAATCATGTGGGCTTCCTAGCACAGCACTGTAGTGGAGAGGACAGCAGTGCCTACACTTTGGTGTCAACCCATGCTGGCTAGTCTGACGGAGTTAGTCATTTCAGGTTCATTTTAAAACAAATCTCTCTATTTGCACCCCTCTCTTCATGCTTCATGATTCCCTTTGTATGAACTCTCTAAACAAACAAAGCTATTGAGACAGTAGTCAGATTCACAGTTTTCAGGGCCTTCCAAGGGCAGCAATGGGGACTGACTTAATGGAGATGGGGTTTCTTCTGAGAGCTAATAAAATTATTTAAAAATTATGAAGTAGCTATGATAGCACAGGTCTGTGAATATACTACAAAATGGAATTATCTGCCTTACAAGGGTAAATCTTCTGGTGCATGAACCTTATCTTAATAAAGCACTCAAGATAGCATTGCCCAGTTGTGCTCCAACACACCACACTGATTTACATTCCCAGTATATTTCTAATAGTTTTGTGGTGCCTCCTCACTTGTTTTACTTAGCCTTTCCTTTGTGAAGAGTGGCCCCAAAAATAGAACATGGAACACCATCTGTATTTCATGTCCTCTTGTGACTTCCTTCCTTCCTTCCTACTTTCATTCTTCCTTCCTTCCTCTCTCCCTCCTTCCCTTCCTTCTTCCTTCCTTTCTTTCTTATGCAATTGTATTACATTGATGATGGAAATCAGTCTTAGAATCACATCAATCCCATCAACCCCGTTTCTAACCACCTGAGGGCTGGAGAAGCACCCCCTGCTCTGCGACTCCTCCAGGGTAATCTGTGACCAATCTGTGAGGACAGACACAGTCCATAGGGAGCATCATCAGGAGCACTCACCTCAGAGTCAGAGGGCTGACAACTGGCCTGGGATTCGGTACATGGTGACTCACTGATCAAATAACCCACAAAGTAAGCAGGGCCGACCACCCACTGTCATGAAAGAAGAGTTAAGACATTACAAACCTTAACCCAGGGAAACTAATGTTTGGCAACTGTTCTTCTATAGAACTCACAAATCAAGGCACTGTCAATACACAAACCCACTGCTCCTAAAAGTCCCCACGGACACCAAACCATGTCAGCAATTCTGCAATGTAGAGAACATACATCAGTGCCTGTTATGGATGTAGAAGGCGCCCTAAACACTTTCTCCAGTTAGCTTATTTCTCCTTTGTCTTACATTTATATATTTATTTATATAAGAGAGACAACACAATTGAAATATAAATGAGCCTCCTAGTCCATAACTCATAAAAGTTGTCTTGTTAAAAGTGGCCCACAATCAGTCAGAAATCAGTGCACTCATATCCCCCCACCAAAAAAAAAATCACCTGAGACCATGAATCTGTTCTTCTTGCTTTGTTGGAGACATAGAATGAAGTCGCCTGGTACTCGTAGAGCTTCCAGGGAGGAACAGAAGCTGCGCCGTGGCTGGCGCACAGCAGATCTACTAGATGTGGGGCTGGAGAGCGAGGATCTCAGGGCCTAAGCAGACAGAAGGCCTACACGGCCTCCTCCTGACCCAAGACCTGCAACTGCAGTCCGTGTAGCTGATCTGGGCATTTGAGTTTTACCTGGCCAGTAGCCCTGGTGACTTTGACAACTGAGTACTGTTTTGAGGGGTTCTCACTGTTGAATTTTGCAAGGGACTCCGTGGCAGCTTCCATAACTTTGGATCCGAGAAGCCAATGGGGCCCGGACAGTCAGGACATATGGTATTAATCTGTCTTTGAGAAACTATTGATGAGAACAGTTTTTAAATAGTATTAATTTTCAGCCCTAATAAGAGTCATAATCACACAACTCTGCCATAAGCAAAGACTGAACTAAACTGTTAATACCCAGTGTTGTTGGCAAGGCTGCAGTGAGAAAGACATTTTTCTGAGAAAGCGTTTAGCTGTTGGCAGCGTGATTGTTAGCGGTAGTAGTACTTTTTCTTTATCTCTGCCTGCCTGCCTGCCTCCCTCCCTGTCTCTGTCCTTTTCTCTCTTCCTTTCCTCTCCCTTCCTTCCTTTTTGAGACAAGGTCTCTTGTATCTCAGGTTGGCCTGTGTAATCAAAGGGGCCCCTTAACTCCTGATCTCCTTGCCAGGGGCAAGGCTTGCAGGCATGGGCCCTCATGCTTGACTTCTATGTTGCTAGGATCAAAGCAGGGCTTCATGCAAGCTCAACACTCTACCACCTGAGCTAACACCCAGGCTCTGATCATTATTACTTTGAAAGACCCCCGAATTGGGTGCCTTCCCTCGGAGACCCCCAACGCCCAAGAACCAGGCCAAGACCACCAACGGATGCAAAAGCAAGAGGAACTTTTATTCACAGACGTCTGCAGACGCTACAGCATTCGGGTAGCTGAGTGTGCTGTTTCAAGATTTTGGGGTCCTTATATACCCCTGGGGAGGCGAGAAGCAGCTTACAGAAGCAGATGCATGGTTACAGGGGTTGGATTGGCTCGTTCAAAAGGGGAACACTGAGTCAGGGTGAGGGGCAGTCTCGTGGTTTTCTGTCTGATACTGAGAAACCACAGGTCAGCTATTCTAGGAGGAGGACAGTTGGAGGGGGCTCTCTGTTCCTCCTTATCTTCCTGGGACTTGGGCAGTTGGCCTGGAGTCTGACCACAGACATCCTGTTGCATACTTTCTGTTCTGGTCTAGTTCTGACCCTACATGAGTTTATTTTTTACAACCTTGCAGAATGGCGTTACTATAGCTAAGCCTGGGCTATAAGTGTAGGGGTCTTTCAACTTTTGTAATCAAAAATAAATCAAAGTGAGATACTCTTCACCTCTAATGGACTTGGTTGTTATTGGGGTTTTGTTCAGAAGCACACAGGACTTGCCCAAACGACAGGCTGTGGGCTACACAGAGTCAGAGAGAGCAATGAATGTGGCCCAACACAAAATTTTAAATATACTTAAAACATCATGAAAAAAATTTTGCAACTCAGTTACACAGGTCTTAGGTTCTCTTAGTGCATGACAACATTGTGTATTTCAGTGCCAAACGGCAGACGCATCAGCCCCTCCCTAACTCAATGCCCTTTGTCAGTCCTGCTCCTGTAGACAAGTGCCTTTGAAAGGTTGCTGTTTCATTATTGCCATGACTTATTTCTCTGTGGTACATAACACCAAGAATAAAATCTAACTCAAGTCAGTAGACGATGTCATGATGGCGGGAACATACCACCTTTGATTAGAAAACGCAAACGAGTCAGAAAATTAACACCACAATGAGGCTACAAAGAATGGTGCCACCATCAGCATAGTTATAGTCTCTTTGGGAGGCACTGGAGATGGCTCACCAAGCCAGAGCATTTGCCTTGAAGTATTTTCAGAGAAACGCCACTGTCTTAATTAGTGGACATTTGGGAATGGAGGAAGATGTTGGGAGAGCTGGGTTCCACGGCTTGCCACTGGTAGCTCATCCCCTTTAAGTTACTTCAGACTGGTCCTGTGTTCACTCTATAAGCTGTGGTTTGTGCAGTGTTTGCTCTGGTGCTTCCTTACTCCAAGGAAGCAGCAGCAGCGTTGTGGTCATCTGGAGCTTGTTAGAAAGTCTGCCTCTTGGGCACTGACAGGCCAACGGACTCCGAATCTGCACATTGACAAGATTCCCAGGGAAGGTGCATGCACATAGTCTGTTATGTGGACACTTCCCACCTCCCGTGCAATGGACTCCTGCTTTTCAGTGACCTTCTCTTGTACAAAGCAGAGTCCAGAAGGAACATACCCGCTTGCTTCAGCTGTCCATTCCTTTCTGCCTAATTCTTGCCTGTTATTCAGCAAGAGTAATGACTTCGGAAACTTGATATATGCTAGGAAGTCTTTACCTGGGGGAGAGGGATGTGCACCCATTGCTAGATGATACAAGACTATAAATCAAGGTCGTGAATATTCTGTACTCCGAGTATTTTAGCCAAAGTGGAAAATAAAACGTGCACTAGGAAAACAACGTTCCTTTCTTGAGTAGAGAGCATCACGAAAGCAGCATTGGGGGCATTCCTTAGAGAAGGGGTTTGAGCTCCAGGACCACGGTCAGCAAGGGCTTCCTCAGTGGAGGGAGAGGCTCTAGCAAGTGCAGGGATGGGAGCGTGTGATGTCTGTTCAGACATATCAGCAGGACAGTGGCATAGACAGAAAGGAACCTGGGAGCAGCTGTTGGCTTTGTGCCACTCACAGGAGATTGAAAATTGAGGATTTGAAGCGGTCCTAGCTCTTGATAGCGATTTAGGGAGATTTCCCTGGGGAGGATGAGCATGTAGCGAATGTCAGCGAGGAGGCCGCGCTGGAGTATGGGTGCCATGGGGGAGACAGAGTCAGGGAGGAGAAGCTGCGTGCCAACTCCACAAAGGCTTAGTTAAAGGCTCTTTTCTATCTTTTATTAAAATGTACCAAACCCACTCGTCCCTTACCTGGGCAAAGAGTACAGTTATAAGCAAGTAAATAGAGAACTCTTCTTGGCTTGTTAATGTGAAACATTGCTTTGCATTGACCATAAACCTGGAAGAAAAACAAATACACTTGATGGCCTGATGCAGAGAACCATGAGGCCAACACCACCCCACCCCATCAAACCCAGCAGAGTTTCACTTCAACGTAACACGGAGCTGAAAATCCAGTTCTGTGGTTTGACGGTGGAAAGAACTGCTCTTTATCAGCAGACGGCTGCCTTTTCCTGACACAGCCACCTTCTCAGCCTCCTCACGCTTAGGTGCAGACCATCAAATTCAAATTCTAACAGCAGGAATGGAGCAGAAACAGCTGTCTATTGCCGCATCAGCACGTTCATTTTTCCCCATCCTCTGTCTTTCGATAGCCAGATGCCAGTGAGCATGGGGACTAGGGAGCCAGAGGATGGAGGTGGCAAGGTCAGAGACAAGCATAGGAGGAAGTGGGGCCTCTAAATCATGCCCAGAATAAAATGCCCTGGCCAGGTGCTTCAATAAACTTCCCTGGAATTTTACGTTTGAAATTACACAAGAAACAAACTCCTAACCTGTATGCTCCTGAGCAAGTATGCACACTTCTGTATGGGTGTCCCATATACTCCTGAGCAAGCATATACTTCTCTATGGGTGTCTCATGTGCTCCTGAGTGAGCATGCACCTCTCTGTGGGTGTCTCGTGTGCTCCTGAGCGAGCACACATTTCTCTGTGGGTGTCCCATATCACTAAACAAACTCTAACAAGAAAAAGTACAAACTATTTGTTTTTCAAAATCAGGTGCAGGTTGCATGTTTGGTCAAATAGTGAGGAAGGATAATTAATCAAAAAGTTTATTCAAACGACTGAAGAGCCCGTCTTCCTTTCCACGGTTGTCTGCATGAGTGCATGGAAAAGATCCCAGAAACACTGAGAGCCAGGTGAAAACTCTGGACTTAATTGGTTTTATGTCAGTGGCTGTCTTTGAAAAGTTGAGCTCAAGGCCAGAGAGAAAGTGGTTAAGACACTTGCTACTCTTCTAGAGAACCGGAGTTCAGTTCACAGCACCCATATTGGGTGACTCACAACCATCTGAAACTCCAGTTCTGGGAGAGGGAGTTTTTACACCACCTTATTGTGGGCACTGCATGAATGTGGTACACAAACACACACACACACACACACACACACACACACACACACACACACACACATAGATAAGGCACCCATATACACAGAAGAATAAAATCATTATTTTAAAAACAGGAAAGGATGAGTTCTGAGACCCTTAGTCCCATGCTTCAGGAAGCTTTCCCAGGGGAACCCCTGGTGATCCTCACACTTCAAGTTACCCCCTTTCTTATCTGAAAACCTCACATTAATATTCATTAAAATAAAACCAAGCAAAATAAAACAAGCTATCAGTCATTACTGCTGTTTTCTGCCTTATTCACACACCAGAATCATCTCTCTCTCTCTCTCCCTCTCTCTCTCTCTCTCTCTCTCTCTCTCCTCTCTAAGAATACAAACATTGGCTCAGTGAATGCCAAAGTAGAAAACAACTAGCGGGGGGGGGGGGACCTTTTGAGGTCTAGTCAGTAAGACCACAGTAGGACATCACAGGAGCCTACCTTCCTGACCAAACTTGTTCCTCTCTCTCATATTAGAATAAGCACACAGGCCCTTTGTCTTGGAGGTAAGAAAGAAGTGGACAGATGGCAGACACAGAGCAGGCACCTGGCCACAAGACTTACCGACTCGTGCAAAATCCTTGGATTGCAGTCCTTCCATGCCTTCTTGCTGAGCACGTGGCAGCCAGTTTCTAAGACATCCAGTGTGAGGTAGAACAGGGATCCCATGTCCTCCTATATGGTAGAGTTGATGAAATACCCCACCCCACATGAAACAATCTTAGGACAACTCAACAAATCACTTCTTCCTGAGTGTGTGTGCGTGTGTGTGTGTGTGTGTGTGTGTGTGTGTGTGTGTAACAATGCCTTCTACACTGCTGAAACCTAGACATGACACAGAGTGTCCTAGGGACAGCAAGAGTGTCATAGCACACCTACTGACAACAGCAGAGCACCGTGCTTCCAAACTGAAAAGCACCTGTTGCCCACCCCCTGGCTGGTCTCCGCAGCCTGTCCATGGGCTGCCCCAAAGCTGTCACTTGCCTGGAAGTCCTCCCGAGCATCGTGCACTCGGGAGAGGCTCAACACATAGCCATCCTTTTGGTCTCTGTTGATGTTCTACATGGTGAAGCCTGCAACTGCCAGCACATCTGAGTCGTTACAGTTCCAGGGATGCAGAAGATAGGAGCGGGGAGGCTTCGGGAGAGGTGGCCCGGGAACAGAATGAGCCACAGCATGCAGCCAGGGCGCAGAATACCAGAGTTCAGAGCAGAGCCATTCTGTGGGGAACCAAGGTCCAGGATGGTAGCAATGAAGGGATGGGCCCCCTTGTGGGGCACAAGATTGACTTGAGCAGTTTTAAAATTGCAGTCAGAATGGCTGAATGTAACTTGAAACACTATGTCCTAACATCACCTTGATCCAAACACGGCATTTTTTGAGTCAATATTTTGGATAGGATTTGTCAATGTCTGAACCTTAGACCTGGAACATGCCACTCGTGTGCATGTAAACAGCTCTAAGCTTCCTAACTTTTTCCCAGTAATTACAGCAAATGTTTGATCAAGACACGGGAGACCTGGCTTCTGTCCTGGTCTCTATTTGAAACACTGGGGGCCTTTCGACCATCCCTGCAGATGGTCTCTCGTCCATCTTTCACCTGGGCAGGACCACAGAGGCTTCAATCTTACCAGCTGACCTCCCACCACCTGTCATATGTGAGTCCTAATCCAACTGGAATTGAAAACAAGCGCGACTCAAACTTTTCCCTTCTTTTTTTGGGGGTGGGTATTTGATTATTGGGACAGGACAAAGGAAATGGAAAGGGCCCAATCTAGCCAGCATAGATAGACTTTAAGAGTCTTGATTTGGTGATTAGACTATGCTACATAGTCAAAATGTCAATTAAATACCTTAGTCTCATGGGCTGAAGAGATGGCTCAGCCATTAAAGGCTAGGCTCACAACCAAAAATTTCCCTTTTGAGTATACGTATCTGTCAGGAAAATATTGTGCTTCATTTCAAAAATTGTATTTAAGGGGAGAAAGCTAAAGCAGTGCTCAAAGTTTCCACCTCACACTGGAGATCTAGTCTTTCTTTTGCACACTAACAAGTACATTCATTAATAGACCAAACCCTGATTCTGTTATCAGAGCAGAGCCATTCTGTGGGGAACCAAGGCAGAAAGATAACGATGGCCATTGAGACTGACTGTGATTCTTTTTTGTTCTTGTTCTTTTGGTTTTTGGAGAAGGGATTTCTCTACATAACAGCTCTGGCTGTCCTGGAACGCACTTTGTAGACCAGGCTGGCCTCAGAGATCACAGAGATCCGCCTGCCTCTGCCTCCTGAGCACTGGGATTAAGGGTGTGCGCCACCCCCGCCTGGCAGACCATGATTCTCACCTCTCTTTTTTAGCTTCCATTTAGAGCCCAGGAAGGTTTTACTTATTAGGACTAAATGAAAATTTATTTAGTTATTGCCAGGGCCTAGAACCTGCTATGTCGCTGAAGATGACCTTGAATTTGTAATCCTCCTGCATCTACCACCCAAGTGCTGTGATTAAAGGTACATACCACCATTCCTATTCCTAGCTACAGAAACAAGGTGTTGTTTTTTTTTGTTTTTTTTGTTTTTTTTTTTTTTGTGAAGACTGTTCTTCTAGGACTAGGCCTCGCATATGCAGGAAATTGCTCTTTCATTGAGCTCCATCGCAGAGAGTTTTGTTTTGAGACAGGGCCTCTCGAAGTCCCCAGTCTGGCTTGGAACTTAGCCCTGCTGCTTCAGCACCTCGAGTTCCCGGGATTACAGGTGTCCACCACCATACATGACACACACACTGTATGAGTGTGTGGTGCCAAGAGTCAAAGCCACGGCCTCATATCAGACATGCATCCTGCTACTGAGCTACATCCATGGGCCACATTTTTAAAAAGTTTGTGTTTCACACACTCACACACACACACACACACACACCATCAGAAGTTACCAGGAAAGCAAAGGCCTGAGTCAGGAAGGGAGCCTGCAGATTAAGTTGCCCTGAAAGCCTTCCCTAAGATGAGCAACCCTCAATCCCCACCTCCACCTCCACCCCTGCTAGCCATAACTCACGGGTTCCTATTGTGCAACCGCACAATGCCGGGAATTGAGTTAGGCTGTTTGGCATCAAGAGGTAGTTCAGACTGACGTGGCTTGAACACGTCCCCAAGGCTCAGAGGGTGGAAAAGTGATCACCTACTGAAACCAGCGGAGAGGTGTACCTTTACAGAGGAGATTAAGTCCAAAGGGCCCTGTCCCCATGAGAGGAAAATATTCATGTTGGGTGAGTTTGTTATACTGAGAGGCCTCCTCTCGCCTTCCGCTGCAGCATGACACAGCAAGAAGGCTGTCCCCAGTGGACGTCCCAGTCTCCAGGATGGTGAGCGGGATTCTGGGACAGCCGCACAGGATGGACCACGATATCACAATGCAGAGCACCAATTTTTTTTAAGTAAACAAGTTGTTAGTGAAGATGGATTGACAAAGCCAAATCTGGAGATTATAGTTCTTCTGAAATGGGCTCTGGGTTGTGCTTTCAAACGGGAATAACGTGAGAAAATGGACATTGAAACCAGAAATAGCTACTTTTTTAAAAGCAGCACAAATTGGGAGGCTATTAGACTGGAGAGGCTCTGGAATTTAAATCCCTACAAAACAAAACAAAACAAATGCCAAGCAAAGCCCAGGGTAAACTCTGAGACTAGAAACCAACTAGAAGTGATCCATTTTGCATGTGCAACCAACGAATAACCTGGATCCGATCAACAAATAAAATGGATAGGATATGTTGTGTAGACAGAGAATTCATTTTGCTTCTCTTGTTTCTGCAACTACAAACTACGTTTTACAAGTTTACCCTCTCACAATCCTGGATTCATAAATCAATAAATTAAAAGAAACATAAATTTTAAATGTGCTGAAGTTTTCCTTTATCAATTCAAAAATCAGATATTCAAATTCCGAGGCTCAACAGAGATTGAGTTTCAGCCAGCAGTGAACACCCATTTGTGGGGTTCTCTCTGCTAGTGTGTCTGAGGCCTAAAGACAGGTTCTCAATGAACTCCGGTAGAGGCCCCTGGTATAGCTTTAGTGAAAGGCAGATGCACACATGATTAAAAGCTCCTAAACCACAAGGTAAACTGGACTTTGATGAAGACCCTGCTTCAGCCCTTGCCCCTGTGAGCTAGGCCAGTGATATAACCTTTCTAAAGCTGAGATTCCTCATCTATGCAGGGCTTCAAACCATGCAATCGCTAAGGGCCTTTAGCTCCAATGGGATGGCGCTGGCCTCTCCCTGCACTAAAGGTCATTCCTCTTCCAGCGGCTGCGGCTCACAGGCCTCAGGAGGGAGCTTGTTCACCACCATCTGGGCTGTAGGTTCCAATACACCTAGCCTGAGCTCTTTCCAGCTTACAGCTTACAGGAGCCTGGGAGGAGCGGCAGAGGGAAGAGGCCAGACTAGTTGCCCTAGCAAGGTGGTCTCCAGAGCTCATTGATCTTCTCCTTTCTCTCTCCTTCCCACCTTATCATTCCTTCCTTCCACAAACACTGGACAGACAGCTCCTCCACATGTGGGTGAAGGGCCAGGCTGGATAAAAGTAATGTTGATGGGTTCTTATAGTACGGCCAGCCCCGCACTAAATACTGTGTTTCTTCTGATCCAAGGATTTAGATGGTACAATGGTTCCTATTGTATAGGAAAAGTTAGAAGACAGCCTGCCCATGGATTACAGTGGGATTATAACATCTGAGTTCCAGATCTTAAGGAGTCGATACTAGAAAAGCTCCCAGGAGACCTTCCGCAAGAACGGCATTCGGCCAGAGATGGGAGCCACGGTCCAGAGTGTGTCTGATGGGCAAACTGGGGAGGATGCGCCAGGAATAGGGTCAGCACGGTGCTGTGTTACCATTTCCTTGCACTCTAAACCTTCTTTTCTTGAATTTCAAGGGAGGCTTTGAAGGCCCAGGAAACTTAAGAGAGACTTAGGAAGTTCCCAAAGTTGCAAGACTCACAAGTAATTGCTAAGGTAAGAGGAGACTCTGGAATGACACTTGTTCAATTTCTGGGGGGAAACGATGCAACTTTTGTGACCCAGATTAGAAAGGACAAGTGATAGAGCTACGGGGAAGAAAGGGAGACCTCAGGCTGGTATCTGGCTAAAGCCTCTCACCAGCCAGGAAGCAAGAATTTCAACATAATTAACACTTGCTGTGAAGGTTGCTGACACAGAGAATATTTCTTTCACATATTGAGGTTTCCTGTCAAAATAGCAATGCACCGGAGGTTGGTTGGCCTACTCTGGAGGGTTAATGTTATTTATAGTAATAACATCTCTCCTTCCTTCAGCTGTCACCTAGACTTTTACTTCGCCAGTTGTCATCCAGTCCTGTGTCCCCCAGGAACTGCCCCTTGACCTCACGGTGGCTCATTAGCCACCCCGTGAAGACACTAGCCTCTCTGTCAACAGCCGGATGTATGACTATTGCTAAAACAGCGAAGCACTCGCTCTCTGAGGCATGTCTTGCTTTCTTCTTGAGCCTTTCTGATTAACCTTTGTCTTTAAAAATCATATTAAATATCTCTTTCAAATCCTGCCTGCTTCACGCCAGCTTCCTCTCAAATTCTTTTCTGCATCAAAGCCAAGGATCTGGCTCTACCTTGAACTTGAACTCTAAAAGATCAGGGGAACTCCTCAGGTTACTGCAAGAAACAGAGTGGCCACCTCCAGTGACAATCACTCATGCTGGGGTAGACTTTTCAGGGCTGCAGCTGCCTTCCAGCCAGCCATGCTCTAGCGAGTGACTCCCCACCCATGCATACTGAGTTCCCGGTTCACCAAGACAGACTCGGATAAAATGGTTTCTTTGGTCTGTCCTTGATGTGCCGTCTGGGGTGAAAATATATCTGCTGATATCTACCCAGGAATGGTCAAACTTGGGAAATTAAAGAAAGAAATGGATCATGGTATCTGGAGGAAGAGGGATCCAAACGGGAACCAGCATGAGAAGCAAACCAAGTTAAACCCAGACAGGCAAACACAATATGTTTTCATTTCAATGTGGAATCGACATTTAAAGTCGTGCACATGGGTGTATTTGCTGCACATTTTAAAATCTGTCTGTCTCAATTCACTTTCTAGAAACTACATGCACTTATTGCTCCCAACTGACCCAGTCCAAGGCCACCTTTGCCATTCTGTCTTAGATCCCTCCTCCTAGAACCTGTCTCTAACTTTAATCATGTTTGAGCAGGCTATGGAAAAATCTAGGCTGTTTAAAGCACATTTTCCCATCAACAGTGTTCTCAAGGAAAGTCTTCCTGCTGCATGGCAAGTGACATTTCCTGTCAAAACCCTTGTTGTGGAGAGGCCAATAGTATAGACGCCTGTTCAAACAGGTGCAGGTTTAATTCCAGTTCTGTGATCGCCAATGGGAACCCAGAAAGCATTCTCCACACCACCTAGGCTGGGTGTGAGGACCAGTGAAAAACAGTGCTTGGCTATGGGCTTGACCTCTGAACTTCACCAAAAAGACTCTAAACAGGAAGGAAATGGAGGGAGGGCGTCCGTCCACATCAGGTACTCACAGTCCAGCAGATCTGATGTCTCCACAGGGGAAGCCGCACTGGAGGGGGCTCAGCCTTGGAGCTCTGGCAGCCGGGCTTTCCTGAGGACTGGGGTGGGGGTGTCGCTTAGGCCGGGACACCAACTCACACAAGCAACTGATGTATAGACTGGAAGCCTACTTACGAACTGAGAGATCCTCTCCTGGTGTTCCCAGTCGAGCTGGGGAGCTGCTGACAGGTTCTTCCACCGATTGCCTTTATATCCTGCGAACAGAGTGCGGCCATGGCTTCAGAAGCCGGGAACAATACACTGCTCAGCTGGGTTTCAGGGCTGGCATACACCCTGAATATGAATTAGAGGCAAGGTCTTAGAGAGAATAATTAGATTTCATGTCTTTCTCAGGGCACCCAGCCATTTGCTCCCACCTGAGATTTTCCCAGTGTGCCTCACCCATAGGGTGTGGCTGCCTCACAGATGTCCTTCTCCGCCCTCAGAGAAGCTGGTTCCCATAGCTCTCCCTCAGGAGGCAGCTTTATTGCCAAAATCCACCATTACCAGTACTGTACAAACACTGGCCCAGAAAGCCTGGCGGCAGCGTGCCAAACACACATAAGGACAGGTATTCACATGGGACAGTGAGGAGTCAGCTGTGTCAAAGGTCTCCTCATCCCGTTTGACAGTTGTGTCACCACACAGCAGGTGTCTTTTCTAATACATATGACAACAGCTGTGAAAGCATCAGAGGCAGGGTCTGACTTCAGCCCCGGTTCCCATGGAAGACTCTGGCTCTGGCACACTTCCCGTGGAAGCTCAGCTCACTTGCTTCTTTGGGGAATGAAGGAATGAAGGAATGGAGGTGTATGGCCAGTGTCAAGTAGAGCATAGAGCAGGTATGACTGTGGAAATCCCAGCAAATCTCGCTGGAGTGGGGTCCTCCTAGCAGGGATTCAAAGAAAATTCAAAGCACAAAAAAACAAATCAATCCCTCAAAATATCGGTATTTTCAGAGTGTTCTTTTTTGTACAGTTTTGAATTTTAGGACACTGCTAATGTTTTCCATATCCAGAAGTGTAAAATTAATAAGTAAAACTGAGTGGGGGAATGATAAGAAAATTTAATCCAAATGAAAAAGAGTGAGCTTGTACTTCAGATGACTACTGGACACAGCAGAAGGAGGAAAAAGACAACTTGCCCTACTGACCCAGCTCTTTTTGAATGTAGTTCTTTGTTCATATAACAGCCTTTGAAAAGTAAGCATGTAGTAGAATGGTAAAGCAATTCTGAAAACTATTTCATGCATTATGATACTGAAAAACTGCACTGGGGACCAAGAATGTGACAGGAGACAAGGAAACGCTGGGGCTTTGGTTTAGCACTAGAGGCATCCAGTGAATTCAGATTTTGACACAGACCCTTCTGAAATGATTAATCTTTCTTACTATGTCAGCTGAAAAGGCCTACAAGCAAGGAAACTTCATTCCATTAAGTCCAGCCAGACCCCAACCTGGTTTTTAATTCTGGTTTTTTGTTTTGTTTTGTTTTTTGAGATAAGGTTTCTCTGCATAGCCTTGGCTGTCCTAGAACTCGCTCTGTAGACCAGGCCGACCTTGAAGTCACAGAGATCTGGCTTCCTCTGCCTCCCAGGTGCTGGAATTAAAGGCGTTCATCACCATGCCCAGCTCAATCCCAGTCTTTATTAGACACGCAGGCTCTTTGGCATGGTTGACTCCAGGGGAACGAAGAGTGGAAGCTGACTTTGTGCAGAAAGAAGGGAAGAACTCACAGAGTGACTTTATGTAGGGAAGCCGTGGTCAACTCTTAGACAACCTGAACATAAAAATAAGTAATGACAGTAATCTATTATAGTAAACTGAAAAAATAGTGATGGATCCTTATGTAGTCAATGACATTTAAAGTCACCATTTTGCAGCCACTATTGTAATAACCAAACAGGCAAGAATCATCAGTGTGTGTAAACACAGTAAGCAAAAGCTTGATGTAGGACAGTCCCTACAGTCTCCTCATAGATAACTTTTTGTTTTTTGTAGTGTATATGAGTGTGTGAGTGTGTGTGTGTGTGTGTGTGTGTTAATGCAGTGCCCATGAAGGCCAGAAGAGGGCATCAGACCTCCTAGAACTGGCGTTGCAGGGAGTTGCAAGTTGCCCAATGCAGGTGCTAGGAATGGAACTCTGGTTCTCCGCATTAATTGATTTAACTGCTGACCCACACAGATTACTTCTTAACTTTAATGGGGAACCAAGTGTTCAGATAGTGTG
>PVIU01027517.1:0-20368 GCA_004026605.1 Ondatra zibethicus | reverse complement strand
AGCATGTGATCGAAACAGACTCTCTGACTATGACTGACAATGGGGACTGACTGAGAAGCCAATGATAATGGCACTGGGATTTGATTCTACTGCATGTACTGGCTTTTTGGGATCCTAGTCAGTTGGGATTCACACCTTCCTAGGCCTGGATGGAGGCGAGAGGGCCTTGGGCTTCCCACAGGGCAGGGTAACCTGCCCTCTCTTAGGAGGGGAAAAGGGGAGGGGGAGTGGGGAAGCGGGAGGGAAATGGGAGGAGCGGAGGAGGTGGAAATTTTGAATGGTACTATTTATAATGCAATAATAAAAAATTAAATGTGAAAAAAAGAATTTGAATATATAAAATATCTTGGATAGCTTAAACAGTGATACAAATGGAGAAATATATCCCTGTCTATTAGTGAGTTTTAGAAAAAAAACAAAGTTTCTAGCCAGATATTAGAAGGTATTATTTGGTTTGGAATATTTATCTGACTTGGAGGCAGAAAATGATTTATAAATATAGCAGAAATGGGTGAAAAATTACATAAGACTACTATCAGACATGTCTGAAAGTTATAAGTACATTTTCTGGTCATGTTGATCACATTTGCCATTGTCCGTGCTTTCATGAATATTTTAATTATAAATATGTTTTTTTTTTAATTTTGAATTCATGTATTCATTTATTGGTCCATGTATAGGGTAAGTGTATGCAGAGGCATGTATGTGGAGATCAAATACTAACTTGCAAAATTTGGGAAATCATGTGGGTCTCACGGATTAAATTCAGGTTGGTAGGCCTGATAGCAGGAGCCCTTACATGCTGATCCTCTCACTGGCCTCAAAACTAAATGTTTTACAAAGTTGTGCAGCATCTTGATATGTTCCTGCCATCCCAAGGCAGAGAGTCATGTCAGAACAGTACAGTATATGGGAGTTGGAAGATAGCATGCTTCAGCAATACACTGAGAAAGGAAAATATTCACCCCTTGCAGAATTTTGAGCAGGGAAATTTATGTTTTCCATTTTCCTCAGCCACTTTGCTTGGCTAGGAAAATAAATGATCTCTGATTCACAGAGACCTGTTAATAGTTTGTCTGAAAGGTCAGGAACTTGGAAGAAACAAGTATGGAAAATTGGAAGTCTGGAGTATGGGTATGATACATCTTATAGAAGGAGCACAGAATTTGAAGGTATTTATGTTTCATAAATGATCCACTATAGAAAAAAAGACTCAACAAGCAATTGGGCACACTGTGGATATCAGTAAGTTATTCTTTCCAGACCATGAAGTACTTGCTTATAGAGGCTAAAAAGTGAATTATATAGGTTCAGAATAGAAGATACCATTTTTAAAAGAAATACAATCTTCTATTTTCAAAGACTGATCTTGCTATTCATAACAATAAGACTCTGGAATTCCAATGACATGCATTGTTACTAAACTCCAGTTATGAATCCTTTCTTCAAGGGTATCAGTGAGGCAGTAGGTAGCTGTTAGATTACAGAGTCTCTTCTCAATCAAGGATCAAGGACGTTTCCTTCATGTATTCAAGAGTTCTGGGTGTATTTCCAGCATGCTTCCTCAGCATTATCCTCAGGTTGCTTAAGATATATATAATTGTAGTCTTGTAAATCATATATACCACTTCTTATGAAGGAATTTACCTTTCAAAAGATAAAGGTAAGCAATTAGCATATAATCAGTTAACTCATTTGGATTAGCTCAACCAGGAAGTGATATATATACAGGTAGATGAAATGGAGACCTGAGAATTAAATTAAAGTACTCCTTAGAAGGCAATGTTTAAATCAATCAAATTCCAGCATTTTGTGTAGTGACATTTCATTATATTTTAATAAATAAAGCTTGCCTGAAGATCAGAAAAGTAAAACATTCACAGTGGCCAGCCTTACAGACCAGGCAGCAATGACACACACCATTAATCCCAATAGCCACAATGACACATACCTTTATTGCTAGTAGCCTCGATGACACATGCCTTTAATCCCAGTAGTCACACTAGTTTACCATAGAAACCAGGCAGTGGTGGTGCACGCCCTTAATCCCAGAACTAGAGAGCATTAAAAAATGGGAGGAGACAGCTCTCAGTCTCATTGTCATTCTGAGATTTCTGGAAGCAGGATCGCTGTTTCAGTCCGAGGTAGAGGTAAGAGTCAGTGGCTGGCTGTTTTGCTTTTCTGGCCCTCAGGTTGACCCCAATTACAGTCTCTGAGAGTTTATTAATCATACATCAATTTTGTGTGTCTTTATTACTGTCAAAATATAAGGGGTAGTGAGATGGAGCCCTTGTTATTGCACCTCCTCACCTGTCTTAATGTCTTTGCTTTATATATCCAGAACATTGAATTCTAATAGTGCTGAATTATATCTTCTATAAGAAAGTCTGTCGCCATTCAGGCACAACATATTGGCTGCATGGAACTGAAAGTTGAGAATTCTACCTTTTGTTTTGTTCCTTATGACAATGACTCACCAAATCAAAAGAGGATATTTTTTTAATTTTATATCTGTTAGAATGATTAGTCATGATTAGTAAAGTTATATCAATTTTGCCTTAAAAGGAGGTCAATGGAGAATAAGTGTGGGAGCTATAAGTAGCTTCTGAGTCACTTCATTTTGATTTTAACCAATAGTAAAGATTACTGATCTAAAACATTAATGAACAAAAGTAATGGTGTAGGGTACTCAACTGTGGTAAAAGCAGTTTAAGTCCTTCCATCTAGAAAAGTCTTGGTCAGATGAATGAAGAGTAAGGGGCCATGGGACAGTTTGTAGAATACAGAAGTCAACATAAAGTAGGAATAATCAAAGATAGACTAAAGGATGTAGCCAATACTGCTTTTGAATTCAATACCTTCCTATTTGTGCCTATTAAAGATTATAACTACAAAGATTGGCCAGAAAGTTGTGTACTAAAACATAATGGAATGAAATTCATGGCAATCATCTTGCTTTTTACCACCCAAGTGATTGTATCATAGGCCTGTAGCCCCATATCTTGTAGCTTTCTGGTTCATGTTTTTAAAGGAATTATGTTAAAATGATGAAATACTAAGCTATGTCCACCTTAATTTTTAGATTTCATTGTATCTATATTTCATTTATTCATGCTCTTTTATAATATGTAGGAAATAATTAATACAATTATAAGGAAAACTAAATGAACATATTATTATAGATTAAGAATTCAAAGTGCTAGTATCAAGTAGGGGAAAAAAAGAAAAAGGAATCAACATAAATTATGTTTACTGTAGATGTCTCATAGAATCCCTTTCTCAGTTGAAAGATTTTACTGTAACGTTATTAAGAATTTTTCCTTTATAATTATTTATACACATTGAATTCAGCTAAATAAATGTTTTACATGTTTTGAGATGGCTGCATTATTTTATCTTTTAATTGTTTATGTAGTAAATTATGTTAATATTCATTGATGTTAAACTGACTTGCATTCCCTTTTAAATCCAGTTGAAATAAATACCCTTTATAATGTGTTGAAGAATTAATTTATTTGTTTATGGTATTGCATCACGGTTCATAAATATAGTTAGCCAGTACTTTTTCTTTACTGTCATCTAGTATTAATAACCATATTCTCCCTGACCAATAAAAGCAATTGAAATGGATAACTTCTCTTTAGCTCTTTCGCAGAATTCATGTTAAATTCAAATATTTTGTTCTTTCAATAGTTGGAAGACCTTTCTGAAAATGATTTCCAAGCCTGAGAACTTATTTATAGCTGACTTCTTTACTTCTTGTTTGTTGAGAAAGGTTCTCACCATTTATTCCACGCAGGGTCTGAACTCATATTTCCCCTGTCCCAGCTTTGTTCATGCTTTAATTATTAGCACACATTACTCTATGAAGAGAATTTTATCAAATGACTGAATTAGTTAAATAACCATTGAACTATTCAAATTTGTACATACTGCTGAATAAATTTTGGTATATTTCATTTTTTCTTGCAGAATTTAATTACCCTTCATTTATAATGCTTGAATTAGTTAGTATAATATATGAAAATAATACATTTGTTTGTTTATTATCTCCAGAAATTAAATTTCATGTTTACTTTTAGTATCATTTTTATCATTATTTTCAAGAGACAAAAATACATTATTTTAATAGAGAATGAACATAGTTCTCTGTTATTATTATAATTAAGTCATTATAACTACATACTTTTATAATTATGTTGTACTTATAACACTTTTTTATCCTATTATGTGATTTCAGCATTTTTTATCATCTAAATTTGTGGACTTTTTCTAATTATTACTGATGAGTACTGATATTTAGCTTATTAAGTATGAACTTTCCTGGATTCTATATGTTTTGATCTACTATTTTTATTTTGTTCAATTATAAGTCTTTCCAACTTTCATTATTTCTTCTGTGATCTTCTGGGTTCATTTTAATTAAAATAAAATGTTATTACAGGTTTTAAATCTTATACAACTTGATGATCATTAAAAATATAATATTCATACATCTACCCTTTGATAAATTATAAAGCCTATTTGCAGTACCCTGTAATTTTTATTTTTAAAATATTTTGATTTTATTTTTTCGTTTGAATGTATGGTGGCATTACACTGTTTGCATGAAGAGGTAAGACTATAACTTTTGGACATATAGCTCCTCAGGATCTACTAGGTAACCAGAACTGGTGGTAAGCCCTTTTTATGATGAGCTATAAAGCCATCCATCTCCCATATTTTTTAACACTCTTTCAATAAATCTAATTTCTGGACATACATGCAATATTTGGTGCCTAAATTTTCAATTAGGATTTCGTCTGTGAGACCCTGCACATTGTTTATGTACCACTATTTATATCACTGTGTCATGAAAGTGTCTTTTTTTATGAAGCTATCATGACTTTTTAATCAATAATGTAATTGGTGAGTAGTGGTTCATTTCTATTTCTTGTTACTTAAGGTTGGATCCTTCCACAAAGCCATTTTTTTTTCAAATGAAAAAAAATTTCTTTCAACAAAATGGGACTATTGGAGGAAGGCCGCTTGTTAGTTCCTGGCTGCTCAGTCCTGAAATAATCATATAGAAACTATACTATTTAAAACACTGCTTGGCCTATTAGCTCTACCTTCTTATTGGCTAACACTTAATTTAACCTAGTAATCTATGTATCATCACGAGGTCCTGGCCTACCAGCAAAGTTTCAGCACCTCTGTCTCTGGCTGCAGCTCCCTGGCTTCTCCCTGACTCTGCCCTTCTTTCTCCCAGCATTCAGTTTAGTTTGCCCTACCTAGTTAAGTTCTGCCTTGCTATAGGTCCAAATCAGCTTCTATATTTACCAATGGAATTTACAGCATAAGAGAGGTATCCCACATCACCTATCCTTTTCTGTTTAAATAAAAGAGGAAGTGCTGTGGGACAAAGGTTTTACCCTATAAAGATCTGTTTCTTGTACTTGTTTAATAAAATGCTGATTGGGCACTAGCCAGGCAGGAAGTGTAGGCAGAGCTACCAGGTAGTAAGTAGGGGCAGGGCAATGAGAACAAGAGAATTCTGGGAGGAGGAAAGAGTCAGTCTGCAGTTGTCACCCAGACACACAGGAAGCAAGATGTGACTGCTTCGCCAAAAAAGGGACCAAGCCATGTGGCTAACACTGACAAGAATTAGGGGTTAGTATAACTTATAAGATATAACCAAAAGCCTGAGCTAATAGGCAGATCAGTTTATGATTAATGTAGACCTCTGTGTATTTCTTTAGGACTGAATGACTGCAGGACCTTGTGGGATAGAAACTTCTGTCAAGAAGGAAGGTTTTAACTTTAACATAGTAAAATTACTTATAACAAAACAGGCATCAAGCAAAGATTACAGTTATGATATTTATAGCTACTTTATCTTTTATCATAACTAAGGAAAACTATATTATTACTATCTGTTCTTCAACTCCATCAAAGACTCCAGAAGGATATGATATTACCTAAGTAAACAGGAAGTACATTGTAAGCAACTCCCAAAACTGTAGAAATGACAGAGACATCTCATTACCTGGACAGTCACCCAAAGTTTTTCTGTACCATTGGGACATCTATCTTCAGCCTACCAGCCCATAGTATCCAGCAGACTTTTCCATGAAGCAGGAAATTTCAAAGACAGTTCCACCTATATTGGCAATTTGTCAGTTACTTTCTTCTGTGTCTGCAGAATGTCTTGAAGACTCTTTCATGAAAAAGGAACCACGAAGGACAGTCTCCCCTTTAGGCAAGTTCAGCAGGCATTTTTCTGTGGGTCCTACATATCTGGTTCTTCAAGCAGTCCAGACAAGAGCAGTTTCTTGCCCAATGATTAACCAACTCTATAAGGAACCCCTTCAATACCCATCTTCTTCTTGAAGTAATTGATGCTGCTGCCATGAACAGATATGTCATAAAAAGTCATAGTCATAAAAAGTCCTAACTTCTTAAAGCATTTTAAATGCCATGTTTTGAAGGTCTCTGAAAGATTTGAATACCTATCTAAGTGAAAGATATCTTTATATATCTAGAAAACTTAACTAACATGACTACAAGCTTGATTATCACAATATTATTAACTTATATTTCTTAATTACACATTACAATTTAAATGAGTTTCACAAATACAATATCTTAATAACAAAATTGATCTTAAATTTGTGTCAATAGAACAAGATTCATAACAATGCAAAATATCCATCTCTATATCATATCCCCCTTTAAATGTAAACAATATTTGAGGATTTGGGTGTAGTTTTCTCCAAACTAATTCTTGCAGTTTATTAGGTGAAGTAACTTTTTGGAGGTGTTCAAGGTGACCTCTCAGGGGATCTTGGTGCATCAAACCACATTAGTCTAGAAGCAATCTATAGGTTCTCACCTTCTGTGGAAACAAAAACAGAACCTCTTTTCCCAAATCTTGGAATCAAGATACCTTTAAAATATATTTGTTTTAAAATATATTTGTTTTAAATCTATTACTTTTTAATATTTATTTTATTGTCTTTACTTCTTTAATCTATAACAGCTAGGGGTATTTTCCCCACTGTTTGTGTATTTATCTCATGAAAATATTCCATCTACTGGGCACACATCAGGATGATGATTTCTGCTATAAATGTTTAATTTTGAAGACTAGAAATATTAGTAGGATATTTTTCATTACTCAGAATGAAACAAAGTATTAGTATTCTCAATCAGAAAGGCAGAAAACTTTAGACTCCAGAATAAATTGACAACAAACTGTTGCTCCTGGAGACAAATAGACAGGACAAATTCCCAGATATTTATTGCTGAATCAAGGTCATGTTTGAAACAACTTTGGTAGATATAACCCACTGTGGTAATGTATTTTCTCCATGAACTCCTAACCTCAGGACTCAGCAAACTAACTTTTTATTGTTTAAGTCCTGAATTTCAATGTCACTTTCTGACAGAGAACCCTGACCACTTAGAGCTCCGTGTACAGCCAAACTACTCACTGGTCACTCAGTGTGACATGCCTAGCCTGAGAGAAACAATGTGATCAGCATGACACTTTTTCTTATTGTTTACTCAAGAAGTGCTGTGTGACCCTGAAAATGTGATTCATATTTGTCCAGAGGCATTGCTGTAGAATGGGAGAAATGTAAGGGAAGTGAGTGTGTGTGTGTGTGTGTGTGTGTGTGTGTGTGTGTACACCCACGCTGTAAGGGAGATAGATGTTGCTAAGTGTGCAGAAGGAAAAGTAAGAGTGATGGAGAAACATGTATGAGAGATGTAGATGGAGGAAAGTGAATAAGTAAATGAGAGAAAGAATGTGTAAATGTGAGAAAAGTGTGTATGAATGTGTCAGTAAGTGAATGATATAGAAGAGAGATATATCAGATATGTGAGAAACAAAATAGAGTAAAGAGAAGTTTGTATAGAAGAGAGATATGTGGAGAAAATGGATGCAATTGTATATAAAGAGATGTGACTGTGTAGAGAGATTGTCAAGAAAGAGAGATTTTTCAAAATGAAATAAAAGTGAAGGTTATCATCAGGGAAAAGCATGTATGTGTTCCTTTTTTTCTTAAGTTACCATCAGAAAGCTATGTTTCCTTACTTAACCTTCAGATAGAAAAAACATTTCCTAAATCCCAATTATTCTGTAGGCATTCTTTTTGCTACCTTGTGAACTGTCCTGGGAGATTGGCTCCCAGGTTGCATAAAAGGAAGAAAGAAAGGAAAGAAAGAAGGAAGGAAGGAAGGAAGGAAGGAAGGAAGGAAGGAAGGAAGGAAGGAAGAGATTTAATAATAACTTCTTCACTTCTCTTTTGTGTGTGTGTGTTTGTGTGCTTTAGATCCACATATGCATACGAACTCCACCGTGTATGTCAATGAGAACATATGGAGGTCTTATGAAACTTACAGAAATAAATGAAGAGAGTCTCTTCTTCCACCACTTGAGTCCCAGGCATATAACTCAAGATGTCAAGATAGGTGGCAAGTGCCTTGTTCCACTGAGCCATCTCTCCTGCCCCCAACTGTAGAGACTTTGAAACATAAAATTAGATTGGGAATCAGTGATAAATCAATAATATAGAATATGCTCCTAAAATTCTCTCGCATTTGTCGATAGTAAACTGTAGAATAAGTAGTCCATTAATCAGATTTTGAAATAATCCTTGAGAACTCTAATGATGTGGTTCCCTACCTGGTGAATATCCCTAGGTTCCTTTTGTTAACAATGCTTCTAAAATCTTATATAGTGGTTTTGAAAAATTGTCAGTTTAATGTATTTCTCTTGTATATACTAGAATGTATGCATTAAATTTATATACTTTGTGTTTTATCTAAATAATCTAGTAGGCTTGTCTTTAAATATTTTACTTACATCAAGCGTATCATTACTATTAGAAGTATTATATTCAGTTGAACAAATATTTAAATTTGTTTGGTGATCTCTTTATACCTAGCAATAGTTATGCTAATTTGTTTGCCACAACATCTTTCACTTAATTTATTTCTGATTGGCATCTTCTAACCTTTAGTATTTATTTTCTTTCAATTATTGTTTAAGCTTAGTTTCTTAATGTAATATATCTATAAATTCAATATTTATATTCACGTGAACTTTCTCATTTTGAAAAGAATTTATATTATTTTCATTTAATGTGATTTAATTTAATGTAATTTATGTAATGTGTTTTTATTTATTTCCAACCCAAAGCATATTTTATACATTAGGGAAAAAAAACTTTGAAAATGTTTATATAACTCAGAATGCCTCAAAAAATCTTTTATCTGTGATTAATAGTTTATCAGCATGCCCTATGAATTGTGGATATGCTAACTAAATAATTTTCCTTTTTAATACAGAATACTGTATTTTATGTGAATTTATTTTAAAAAAAATTCAAAATTATTACTGGTGTTTTTCTCTACCCACCTTTAAAATTAATCAATACTACAGTTAGCAAAGGGCTATATTCTTTATTTATTAAAAATTAATATTAACTTTATCTATGTTTTTTATAACTACTTGCTTCTCTAAATGTTTGACATACATTTCTACCATTGAGGATTCAAACACAATATGGGTTGGACCGGAACTGATGGGAGCAGATGTAGTGATCTATAGCCAAACATTCAACAGAGCTCAGGAAAACATGCAGAAGAGGGGCAGGAAGGATTGTAGGAGCAAGAGGGGTCAACGACACCATGAAAACACAGTCCACAGAATCAACTAAGCAGGGTTCGTAGGGGCTCACAGAGACTTAAGCAATATTCACAGAGTCTGCAAGGGTCTAAGACAGGACATCTTCATAAATATTATGGTTGTATAGCTTTGTGTTCTTCTGGAACCCCTAACAGCAGGAATGACAGATATCTCTGACTGTTTTGCCTACTCCTGCAACCCTCTTCCTTCTAATGAGTTGCCTTGTCCAGCCTTGATATGAGGGCTTGTGCCTAGTCTTATTGTAAATTGTTATGCTATGTTCTGATGTTATCTCCAGGAGACTTGTTTTTTGCTTTTGATTTTTTTTTTCAGAAGGAAAACAGAGGACAAGTAGATCTGGGAGAAAGGGGAGGTGTGGGAGGGAATTTGGAGGAACTCAGGAAGGGGAAACTCTAGTCAGAATGTAATGTATGAGAGAAGAATAAAAATTACATAAAAAAGAAGAAACAAAACAAAAAACATGGTTAGAAAGTTGGTTCCGTAATATGCCTTCTCAGGAGGTGAAATATTATAGGGTTAGCAGAAACCCGGCTCTAGAGAAATTTCCAGGAATCCAAAAGGATGACCCCACCTAGGACCCTGGGCAATAGAGAAGAGGGGTCCCAATCTTGACTTGTCCTGTAGTCAGACTGATGATTATCTTAAATATCACCATAGAGCCTTCATCCGGCAACTGATGGAAACAGAGGCAGAGCCGCACATCAGAACACTGGACTGAGCTCTCAAAGTCCAGTTGAAAAGTGGAAGGAATGAGAATATGAGCAAGGAGGTAAAGACCATGATGGGTTCACCCACTGAAACAGTTTGTCTGACCTAATGGGAGCTCACTAACTTCAGCTGGGCTGGCAAGTATAGCATGTACTGGCTTTGGGGGATCCTATTCTCTTTGCATGTATACCTTTCTCCCCCTAGATATAGTAGGGAGGGTCTTGGATCTTCCACAAGGCAATGTGCCTTACTCTCTCTGAGGATTAGATGGGGGTGGGGTGTGAGGGTATGTGGAGGGTATGGGAGGAGGGGAGGGAGTGCAAACTTGGATTGGTATTTTTTTTAAAAAAAATCTAATAAATTTTTTAAAAAAAAGAAAGCACAAACTGAAAAATTACAGCCTAAGATCTATTTTATGCAAGAATTTAGAAAAATAAAACATTTATTGAGTGCTATGCTCATAGTCAATGTACAACTCATATAATTACACATGCAGGTTGTTTCCATGACATTCTTTATACCTGCATTTAAAAGTTAGATTTTAATGAAATATATAAGGCAAGATTGTTCTGTTTTTTATGAAATTTTTGATTTTTGTTGCACAGTTATATAATGTTGTTTCACTTTTTTAAGCACACAATAAAATAAGCCAGTTCTTTTCACTGATTGGGATCAAGCAAGTAGAAAGTCACCCTGATGTAGGAAGTTACACCAAAATAATAACACACAAAGGGACATAATTTTTTCCAAAGAAATGTAGGTATCTAAAGGCCAATTGACACTATAACAGTAGATTGTGTGATAAAATTGAAGGCTTGAACATTCATCCTCTTCTTTCATGTCAAATGGACAGGTAGAAAAGTAAGCAATGGAAAAAAATTGGCATCAACTACATACTGAGGAGGGAAAATATCCTTCTAGATTGTTCTGGAATTTCCCAGTTGTTTTCTTTAAGTTTTAAGTCTTATACTTTTTAATTTTTTGCAAAAATGCTTCAAGTTTCCTTTGGAAACTTGACTTTTATATATAAATAATATTTCTAAGGAGATGCTTTTGTACTTAAAGTATAAGAGTCTTGTTATTTAAAAAAATATCCAGACAATGTTTACTTCTCATGTAGTCAAAGCATATAACAAACCAGCTGATTTCTGTAGCCATTTGACATCTTAGAGGAATCTGAAAAGTTTGGCAAGTGTTCCTTTACTTCTGGTTGAAACAAATATGATGTAAACTCTCTATCCACTATGTCAACAGGTTGCTTTATGCAGTACGAAAGGTGTGAGTGTATGTGGTATGTATGTATGGACATGTGGGCTGTATATGTATACTATCCAAGTCAGTATTCATTTGTGGAGTTTGTTGTGGGTAGTTTGTGTGTGGGCAGGGACATCTAACAAATAAAGCTTGTCTGAAAATCAGAGTGCAGAAGCAAACCACTAGTTAGCCATAGAAGCCAGGCAGTGGTAGCACGCTCTTTTATTCCAGCACTTGGGAGGCAGAAGCAGATGGATCTCTGTGAGTTCAATGCCACCCTGGGCTACACGAGATTGATCCAGTCCATAAGAGAAACAGAGACAAGCAGTGGTGGCTCACACCTTTAATCCCAGTACTTGGAAGTCATGCACCTTTAATCCCAGCACTAGAAAAGTGGAGATAGGAAATGCTGGGTCTGAGGATTCTTAGAGTCAGGATCTTGTCCCTTTGATTGTGAGGATTTCATAAATGTATGAAGTAGTGGCTGCCTGCGATGCTTCTCTGATCTTTCAGCATTCAAGCCCTAATATCTGACTCCAGGTTTTGATTCTTAAGACTGATTAGAAATTGTACTACAGAGTAATATAGAATGTTTGTGTGCATATGTATGGTGTGTGTATGTGTCACTATATTTATCTGACATTTGTGTATATATATATATATATATATATATATATATATATATATATATGTCTAAGATTTGTGGTTAAAACAATTCTTGAGTTTGCCTTAGTTAACTAAAACTTATCTTTCTTTTCTTTTGTCTTTTTTTCTTTTAGTGTTACCCCAGATGTATTTTATCTCTGAGAATCTTTACATCGGTTATTTAGGGGAATAAAGGAGTGACGGACAGTGATGCTAATAAGCTCTGCAAGAGCTGACTGGGGCTGGAGTGCTTGTGTGCAAATGTGAATGCTGTTCTTCCAAGACAAACACAAAGCAATGAAACCCTTTTAAAAATGAAGAGAATAGGTTCATGTGGGCGTGGTGTGGTAAGGAAAATTCATGAAGGAGGTAGAAGGGTAATCAGCGAGGAGGTTGGTTAACATATATTAACTACATGTATATAATTTATAAAAAAGGGGGAGAAACAAAGTCAATGAGGGTAATTTGTGTGAACTATTTAGAATCAATCTGAAACCTTTATGCAGGGAAAAGGGAATGTATTTCATTATCAACTATGGAACAGCGAAGTCACACATGGATGGTGAAGCAAGTGACAAAATTGCTGAGAGAAGATATTGCATTGAAACATAAAAGGTAGCCCTTCCCAGGAGCTGAAAACCTCACTATAGTGTGTTATTCTAGCATGTGTCATTGCTAAGACTATACTAAGATGTGTCTTATCATTTCCTAAGGAAAAACAGCTTACTTGATTGGGGGGCTCAAAATGTAGAAAAGGCAAGTTTTCAGAGGGAGGCTGTTGGTCACATTGTTTGTAAGGAAATGAGGAGTGATGAAAGTTTGTGCTAAGCTATTTTTCTCATCTTATATAACCCAGGACATCAACTGATTGAATGGAGTCACTCATTGCAATTCATCCAATCTCATAGACATAGACACCTCATAGACATACCCAGAGGCGATTTACCAAGATGATTTGAGACTTATCAAGTTGAGCATGAATACATTGTCAATGTATAAAGGACAATATAAAAAATAATTCTAAACAAAAATACATTTGACTTCTAATAGTGTTGTTTCAAATAGCTATATAAAATCATAGCATCAACATTCAAAATGACTATGATAGTCAAATAAATGTCTTAAAATTTTTTTGGGTATCTATTTTCAGTTGTCAAAACAGGGACAAAATATGTCAATAAGAACTATTAGCTTGTTTAGAACCAAGTGACACACAATAGAGGTTAAATTTGTATCCTATTCCATACCACGGTGTTTAACAATTATAATTCATCATCAAGTGATATTAGATTCACTGGTCCAGACTTAGAATCTTCTTGTTCCATTTCATATCTCATCTTAACCGATCACCATATTTATCCACCTGACTCATTCATGAAACCTAAGAGCTAATAAAACACAAAATGGGAAAGAGTGATTTAAAACTAACTTCTAACAGTTTAGCTTTATATTGTGTTTCAAGGAGAGAACTAGCATTTCTAACTTTCTGAATTTTTAACCTGGAAACATGTCACATTGAACTCTCTTAATTTTTCCTCTGAAACACAAGTCATTTCAGCTTGATTTTGTTACATTTTACTAAAGATTGTCTCGATCTCAAGGAAACATCATGTGAAAAAGTTCCCTTTATCATGCCAAGGAAGAGAATGGATAACTTTCATAGTGTCACTTCTGAAGACAGGTAGAATGTTGGGATGACAAACAAAATTGCCTTTGTTTTGATGATTCTTTACATAGATCATGAACTTTGTAGTCTTCACACACAGCTAAAATAATTTATTTTTAGGTGTATGAAATTTCTTATTGATTTACGTTTTTAGACAAAAATTGAGAATTTTTTTTGTATTTTCACATCTTCCTCTCCCTTTGTGAATCCTGCCTTTAACCCTCTTTTCCACTTCCATTCCACATACGATTCCATGCCCACCAGAAATCCTTTCTCAACATTTCTTGTTCTCTCACTTGGTTTCCTATCTAGTTCCATAGGATATACACTCTCATAACTCCTTATTTATATAACTGCAAACATATAAGACTTCTTTAAAAACTTTTTGCTTTTTTGATTTTTCTCTTACACTTTTTGCAATATTATAGTTGTAATAAGTATACCAACATGTATACTTACTTATATCCCTTATTCTACACTGAAAGCTGATTTTTGCTAATATTTGGGGCCAAGAATACAATATGGCTATGATACTAATATTATATTCATGGCCATAATATAAAACCCTTTGCTCATTGGATGAAAATAAGTAATCAAGTAGGTTTTCTCATTACATCCTAGAAATGAACTGCTACTTCTGTTTCTATGTGAAAACTCTTAGTTTTCAGAAAATGTTCTGTTACTCTTATCAAACAGTGACTTTGTCCCAAAGGGCATAGTAATTTGAATAGCCACTCAGGCAAGGGATTATCTTTATGGGTGGTACAAGAAATAGGTGAGAGACCATAGCACCTCTTCTAATAATAACAGAATGATGTGAAAAAATGTGGTAGGAAGAGCTTGTTACATCAATCGTACCTCAATTCTGAGCTACATAATGTGTAATGAGTGCACTCTCACTTGGGAGAGGAAATAATCTAGTAAAGATATTAGACCTGTTGAAATAAAGTCAGTGGCAACCAGCGAAGAAAGACAGAATAAAGCAACTACAATAAAACTGCTTTGATTTTCCAGAAAAAATATAGGCAAATATCCAAATTATGAAGATTATAACTGATAAACAATCCTTCATGTGCAGCAGCTTTTGATGTCATCCAGGGAAGGTTAAACTGTAGATAGAGGCCTATAATTGTATCAGGAGGTAGTGTTGGGTGGTTCATCAGTTTTAGGCCAACCTGGGCTTTATAGAAATGTGCTATCTCAAGAAAGACATAGACAAAACAAACAAATAACACATCTACCCCCTAAAAAGCAACCAAACAAAATTAACTACCAAACAAAAAAGAACTTTGATGGAAATATAATATTGCCTAAAACAAGTAGTAGAGTAAAAACCAAGCATAATATCACAAATTTATCATATTGAGCAGAGAATTTAAAAAGATCCATCTCAAAGGCAATCAATATACTTTAAAGAGATAAATGGTAATATTCATGATTCTTCAATTCACCAAAGTAAAATAGGAGTTTTAAAGTATATTTAACATCAAGAAAAAAAATTCTTGGACTGAAAATACGGCAAACAAAATGAAAAACTAGACAGAAGGCAACAATAGCTAAGTTGATCAAACAGAAGAAAAATTACAAAGCTCAAAACAAGACATTTTATGACACAGAGACTCTACAGAGTCATGCAAAACAATGCTGAACCATCAAGGCACTGTACAAGACTCAGTATAAGCAAATACTGAGATTATCTAAATTTAGAGGTTGAGAATGTCAAAGAGCAGCCAAGTATTTTATAGAATAATGAAATGATTGAAAACTCTCCAAACCTACAGAGGGATAGAGAAGGGGCAAAAAATACTGACCAGATTCAACTGACTCAAATTTATCCCGAAGAAATATTAGAATGTACTTGTATAAAGTGAAAGAAAATAAGAGAATTCTAAAATCAACAAGTTATTGTTAATATTTCAGAGTTTTCCAATGTGTCATTAGTACAGAGGTTCTAAACCTGTGGGTCCCAACCTCTTTGGGGTCACATATCAGACATCCTGCATACTAGATAATTACATTACAACACATAACAGTAGCAAAAATATAGTCATGAATTAACAATGAAATAATTTTATGGTTGGAGGTCACCTCAACATTACTAACATTATTAAAGGGTTGCAGCATTAGAAATGTTGAGAACTACTGCCTTAGTAGGAGATATTTTGAATAGCAACAGGGAAATAATTACAAAACCAGAGCAAAAGAACAACCAAATGAAGAATATTGCCCTTCTTAAAGATACCCTTTAGCACAGGATGAATACATTTCTGGGTGATTTATTTTTAAACTGCTTATAAGAATTCTAAGGAAAAGTCTTCAAACTGAAACACATTGAAAGACATGCTCATGAAGAAGAAAAAGACAAGGACATTGTGGTGGCTATTCTTGGTTGTCAACTTCACTACATATGGAATTAACTTAAAATTTAAAAAGGCGCACTTGTGAGAGATTTTTGCTTCATTTGAAGCAGGAAGAATCACTACTAATCTGAATCTTTCAGGTAAGAAGTGCCTTTTATCTAGATCTCTTGAGCTGGGAAAAGACACACCTTTTCTTTGAGTCACACCTTCTGCTTTCCAGTCTATGTAAAGACATGAAAGAGGGAATATTTTGCTCCTTGTCTGGGAGCTCCCTACAAGTTCATTCCTTCATTGGTACTAGAACCTACTTCTCTGGAATTCCTGTGTATTCTGACAAAGAGCTCAGACATCCAGCCTTATGGATTCTGAGACTCCTGGATCCTTTGACTTTCTGTTTTCAGTTAGCCATTGTTGGATTTGCAGGACTGGAACCTGTAAGTCTTTCTAATAAACCCACTTTCTATGTATATATACAGATTTATTCTAAGAGTACTGTTACTAGAAAACCCTGACTAATACAGACATGGAAATCATTGATTAGAGTAATTGTACCCCCAAATGTGTTGGAGGAAGTCCACTTGTTTGTCCCATCTGTCCAGAACTGAAATAATACACACAGAAACTGTTGGGATCATTTGAAGTCCTGGCCTCCAGCTGCTCTCCCCTGCTAGAGATCTTTACTTTTCGTGGCCTATTATTTCTTTACTCCTTTTAATCTGACTGTTTATACTCTGTCTATTTAAAGACTTACTCTTTTATAGTACCTTTACTGTCTCTCTAAAAACTTTGTTTAATTCCAGTGCCCTGCCTCTCCAAAAGAACTACCAATGGATCTTGAAATACTTACACAGAATTACGGTCACCCATCTTCAATCCACCCTTACCATCAATCTCTTGCTTGCTTACTGGTCAGCCTTCTGAGGAAACTCTCCAAACGTCTCCCCAATTCCCAATCTCACTGGGAGCCTCCACCTGTAGCTCCTGCACTATTATGGGATGTTACACAAGCTGGGAACTAGGCTGGAGACTTAAAAACATACACACACTGACAATGAGCGGCACAGGGACATGGATATAAGAATGCCCTGTATGTCCACATTAAATTTGAACTTTTGAATTTAAATCAACAGACTGCCCTATTGTAGGAGCAGGTGGTCTTACAACAAATGTCTTGTTCACACTTTTATCATTCCATTTGTGTGACATCTGTTAATATCGCTAATGCCTCTTATGTGGTGAAACAGCTCAGTGGTTACTTGAATAGCCCTTGGAATGTTACAATTAGCACACCAGATTGTCGATACCTGTGTGCCCCCTGTTTTAGCCAAAGAGTTGGTAGAATACCATAGCCCATATAGGAGGCTGGGTCCAGTGGTGATTGGGAACTCTCTTGCTGGCAATCTTAACGCCTGTTGCCATGGGCATTTGTCTCTGAATTCTGTGTAAGATCAGACAGTCCATGAGAATGCAGCGTATGGTCACTTAGCAAGTCCTTCTGAGCCTGTTGGCCAGTAACTCAGACGTACCTCAGGTTTGGTTGCAAATATTGCACAAACAATGAAGGCTCCTCCGTAGACAGGCAACTTCTACAGAAGAGGGCCCACCTAAGACAGGGAAGGGGCCTCCCAAAGACGGGGAAGCGTTTACTCTTCTGAGATGACCTAAGACAGGAGGGTCTTCTGTCTTATAAAAAATTTAGGGGGGAGAGGTTGAGATCCTGGCCTCCAGCTGCTCTTCCCTGCTAGAGATCTTTACTTCTGATTTGAGTTACTGAAAGCTGTGCTTCACCAGCATGTGTTGCCTTGCCTTGAGGATCAGCGGATAAGGTTTTCACCTGTTAGCCCACCTGACTGTTGGGTATATAAGCCTCCATGGCGCTATTGAAAAAAGGGCTTCTTACCAGTGACTAGAGGTCCGTGTCTCTGTTTGTCTGTCTTTGTGTGTTTCAACCTCCAGCCCCTTGCCCAAAGCTCGCTATCCTCCTGCCTCTGCCTCCTTTCAGCAAATCCTACTGGTGTGCACCATCAGAACCAGCTCAGGCAGCATGCAGGCTCAGAGACCTTCCACAACTACTACATGGGTTCCTCGGGTGCTGCGGGAAAGCCTACAGCTTGAGCCGCAGACTCTTGGGCTTGCAGAGCCTGGAACCGCCACCGCCTTCTCAAAGAAAAGAAAAAAGAAAGAACTAAAACATAAACACAAGATTTAATAGTGTCTGGGCTGGCCTCAAACCCATGATCCGCCTGTCTCTGCCTCCCCAGTGCTGGGATTAAAGGCCTGCGACCATAGAGAACCTGCCCACGTTCCTGGTGAAGCAGAACTAGGCCGGTAAGTTTCTGTGCCCAAAGTCTGTAAAACATAGTTCTTGACTTCTCGTTGAGCATTAGCATAAATAGCAAGCCACCTCTGCTGGTACTGAGCCTTGATATCTGGATCTTTTGATGTCAAAGAGTTCTTGATTTGTAATACAGCTGCAACTCTGGCACAATGTGTAGCTGGTATTGCTTGTGCAAAGATCCAAGTAAACCAATATATTATTTAAATCATTGCTTGGCCCATTAGCTCTAGCTTCTTATTGTCTAACTTGTACAACTTAATTTAACCCATCTCGTTCTGTGCATCACCACGAGATTGTGGCCTGCCAGCAAAGTTTCAGCATGTCTGTCTCCAGCAGAGGCTCCATGGCTTCTTTCTGATTCCTCCTTCTTTCTCTCAGCATTCTGTTTAGTTTTGACTGCCTACCTCTATTCCCTGCATGGCCTAAAGCAGTTCCTTTATTAAACAATGGTATTCATGGAATAAAGAGGTGAATCCCACATCACCTCCTCTTTTCTGTTTAAATAAAAAAAAGGTTTTTACTTTAACATAGTAAAATTACATAAAACAAAACAGGTATCAAAAAGAATTATAGTTACAATATTTATATCTATTTTATCTTTTATCATAACTAAGGAAAACTATATTTGTAACTATTCTTCAACTTCATCAAAGACTCCAGAAGGGTATAATATTATCTAAGTAAAAAGGAAGTACATTGTAAACAATTTCCAAAATTCTAGAATTGACAGAGGCTTCTTACTGCTTGAACAGTAACTCAAAGTTCTTCTGTACATTTAAGACATCCATCTTCAGCTTTCAGGCCCATAGTATCAAACAGACTTTTCCACAAAACAAGAAATTTCAAAGACAGTTCCTCCTATACTGGCAGTTTGTAAGTCACTTTCTCCTGTGTCCTACAGAATGTCTTGCAGATTCTTTCATGAAAAAGGAACCTGACATATCATCTCACCTTTAGGCAGTTCAGCAGTCTAAATTCATAAACATTTTAAATACCATATTCTGAAGGTCTCTGGTAGATTTGAAGAATACATATGTATCTGAAATCTCTCTCTCTCTCTATATATATGTATATATATGTATATATATCTAGAAAACCTAATATGACTACATTTGACTATTATAGTTGATTATCTATTAACCTATATTTTTAATTATAACATTACATTTTAGATGAGCTACACAAGCACAATACCTTAATCAAGGGCAGAAATAAAAATATACAAAGAACTCAAGAAACTAGTCATTAAAATTCTAAATACCCCAATTAAAAAATGGGGTAAGGATCTGAACAGAGAATTCTCAACAGAAGAAGTTCAAATGGCCAAAAGATACTTAAGGTCATGTTCAACTTCCTTAGCCATCAGGGAAATGCAAATCAAAACAAGGTTGAGATACCATCTTACACCTGTCAGAATGGCCAAAATCAAAAAACACCAATGATAGCCTATGCTGGAGAGGATGTGGAGTAAGGGGAACTCTCATCCATTGCTGGTGGGAATGCAAACTGGTGCAACCTCTTTGGAAATCAGTGTGGTGGTTTCTCAGGAAATTGGGAATCAACCTACCTCAGGATCCAGCAATTCCACTCTTGTGAATATACCCAAGAGAAGTCCAATCATACTACAAAAGCATTTGTACAACTATGTTCATAGCAGCATTGTTTGTAATAGCCAGAACCTGGAAACATCCCAGGTGCCC
>PVIU01027516.1:0-20367 GCA_004026605.1 Ondatra zibethicus | reverse complement strand
TCCTTCCTAGGCCAGGAGGGATGGGGGTGGGCCTTGGACTTCCAACAGGGCAGGGCACCATGCCCTCTTTCAAAGAAGAAGGGGGAGGGAGGAGGGGTGGGGAGGTAGTGGGAGGGGACCGGGAGAAGGGGAAGAAAGGTAAAAATTTTATTTCTTTAATTATGTTTTTGAATGGAAAAAATAAAACAAAACAATGTATAAAAAACAAAAAAACAAAAAAAAAGAAGCTAGAGCTAATGGGCGAAACAATGATTTAAATAAAAAAAAACTGAAGATGCTGAGACAAAGGGTGTTGTCATCACTGCTCTGTAACTCTAGACTTATACACTGAGTAACCATGGTGTTATTTAACAAAAATCTTGCTGGGAAGTCAAGTGTAGAACACCAGCATATGAATAAAGAGGTAAAGAATGAAGATGTCCGAGAATCCTGGGTAGCATTTTTTATTGGCTGTGTCAACACTGGATGAATCATTATCAATTTTAAGATATTCTAGTCACTGAGGCTAGCCATGAATTACATGGTTCTACAACAAATTCTTGGTTCAATATTTAACAAGTCAAGAATTTGAACATGATCAGAATAATACTTGAACATCATTTTACTTATTATTCAAATTATTTAATTCAATTTTAATTATGTTCAAATTATTTATTTTACTTTTTGTCCAAAAGAGATAATGCAAGTATTAACAGACAAGTTGAATTTTTCCCAAAGAAATTGTTAGAAATGGCTTTGCTGTATTTTCGAGAATATTTTATCTTCAAGAAACAATTGGTCATTTTAGCAGGTTTGCCGACCTAGTTTAGTGGTAGAATGGTTGTTTAGAATTCATTAAGCCATACTTTTAGTACCTAGAACTAAACACACACTCACACACAGATGCTTTCTGTTTTGCTGCCTCTCTCACTCACACAATGATAATAATGGTAACGGATGCCAAATGTTAAAGGAAATGTTTAAGTAGCCATGAGAGTGAAGAGTAAGAAAATAAAAGAAGCTAAAAGCCAATGTTTTTCATACACAAACATACTAACAATCTTATTCATATGTGCACTTCCATTTGCATTTTATTCATCATGTCAAACAGTAATCCAATGTACACACATTGTATATAGATGGTAAAGACACAAACCTGAATATAAAATATGGAAGATGTCATCTCAGATAACATCTTTCTTACATCCATTATATTGTCCTTTGTGTCACCTCAGTATGTTATATACCTTTATAATGGTATCTCAGATAGAGAAAGTCTATAATCTCATCAAAGAACAGAAATGAAGAAGGCGAGTAAGAAGGAGGTCACTGCTGACAGTGACTAGGAAGTGCCTGAAGATAAAAATGAGCAGATGTTTCTGGGAAGAGCAGGTGATTCAATCACTCATTATTCAATAAATAATGCTGACCACCAGTTTCCAGGAACTCTTTTGTATTTTGGACTCTTAAGATTATAAGATTATGTGTGCATTTCTTCGGAAATTTACTATCTATACATTTCAGAAGATCATTACAATTTGTAGCATTTCCCAGACACCAAGGTAGTTCTGGCAGCTTTCACTTACAGTTTATCATGTGGTGTTAGGAACACACATCAGCACAGAAGCTATGCAGTAGCTGATGTTGGACTAAATTCTACATTGTAGCTCTTTTAACATGAATAAAATTAAAATAAACATCCCTGAAAATATCTCACACTTTAAACTATTCCATAATAGAATATAGGAAAGTCAAGGGACTTACTTGCAACCAAACCAACTTTATCAAAATATACACATGGATTTTTTTATTCTATTGAAGGTGGTAACAAGTTACCAACTTCGTAAGTAAATACAAAATTATACCATTTATTATTTTGTAAGTCATAAGTCTAAAATAGATATCACTGAATTTATTAAATAGAAGAGCTGGCTGGGATGTCTACCTTTCTGATGGACCTAAAAGAAGAATATTTTTACTTGATTTGACATTTAGTTTGTGGTTTTCTACCTTCTTCTCATACCATTTTATCTATTAGTATTCTGATCTTCTTATCTTTATTTATAAGAATGTTTTTATTTTATTATATCCATAAAATTAATCAAGAATAATTACCCAGAATCATTACAATATCTACAAAGCTCCCTTTACTATGATCATAATATATTCACAAATTCTCTCAATTTGGATGTGAACATTTGCATGTCAATTATTCAAGCCATTATAGTCTTCTATGTGCCCCAGAGATTCATAACTGTCTTATACACAAAATTCATTTATCATATTTCCCAAATTTTCAACTCTGTATCAAAATCTTCTTAATGTTATCAGTTTAAGATCTCAAGTCAACCTCCTCAATGAATCAGATTTCCAGCACGATGAGGGTTACAAGAATCCTGGGTTAAAATTTTATTTTTTCCTTCAGTCTTGTGAAATTGGAACATAAGTTGCTATAGCTGAAAAACTTGTATTAGCTATAAAGGAAGGGCTATCAGGTATAAATACTGCCATTTTTAGGAGCAAAGTAGTCCTTAGTCCCAAACAACTTTTAATATAAAACAGGACAAATTCTAGGAAATTTCAAAACCTGGAAAAATTACAATTTAAATCTTTCCTTTCTGGTTCTGCCTTTTGGGTCTATGGATCTTCCCTATAGGGAATTATTACTTTGTCAGAAAGGCATAATGGTAAAAATAGTTGCAAATGCGTAGTTTTATCAGGCTGTTTTCATGACCATAGAGCTTTGGAAATCAATAGCTTTCTCATACTTAAAGCCTTCTCGAATCCTTTATGTGCAAACCATCTGTGTTCAGCTGCTCTAGCATTATCAAAGCACTGTGGATCTTCTATGTGTATTGCAGCAGTTCATCCATTAGTTGTGTAGTTACAGACCTTTTATAAATGCAATGAGAACAACACAGTTTCTTGACTTTTTGATCTTCTGGAGTTTGACTTCATAACTCACTTCTGGTTCTCTTTCTCAATCATCCAGTTAAATCTTCACCAACATAGGTCAAAGTAATGCTGACTCTGACTTCACTTCTGTTTTTGTCTTTGATTCTTCTGACTTCATCTTCTATATTTAAGGTTCTGTGGGAATTCATTGAGCTTACCTAGATTATACCAGTCACTATCCATAATACATTATAGGCTAGCAAAGAGCCATAATTCCAATTGCAACCTACATTTTCCCTTGTTATATAACTACATATTTACTGCTTCTTTAATGTTGGGATGTTGACATCTATAACAGATAATTATTCTTTCTAGCATACTATAAACTCTCAACAGGCCATATAGTACACTTTTAATTTACTTTTGGAGATTCATAAGTCCACTGTTTGCTGCATGTTGTAAATATAAATGTACATATTGAGTTGGAATAGGTATTTAAAAAAGATAACAGCTTTGTGAAAAAATGTAAAGTGGAATATGGTAAGACAGTGTAGCTTTTATTTCAGTATAAAACACTGCAGCATATACTTCATGCTTATTATCCAAAGTAAATTCTTAATCTTGTGACTTTGATGCATTGCTCATGGGAATATGAATCAGTGTAGTCATTGAAAATAATTTCAAGCAATGTGAAATGGATTTGGAATATCCAAATCCAATGTGGTGGAATAGGGACAGGTGAAATACGTCAACTCTTAAGAGCATTTTGTACTTGCATAGAACTGGCCTTTATTTCCTTACACTCACAGCAATAGTTCCAGAATATTCAATGCTAGCCAGTGTCACCAAACAAACATGTACACACAGACATACACACACATACACACAGAGGGCAGAAAGGGGGAAGGAGGAAGAGAAAGTGAGAAATACAATAAAATTAATTTTATGATGCAATTTTTAAAATTATTTATTTTTTGAGAACATAATTTGATCTTTTCCTCTTTTGTCTTCCACCTTTCAAACATTCACATACATTCCTCTTTGCTCTATTTCAATTAACATATATAATATATATTTTAAATATGCACACACATATGTATATATAATAAATATAGGAGAGGGGAAATTAAATGCTTAGTGTTGGGATTATATACTGTCTATCACAAAATATCACATTCTATGAAGTCTTATAATACATGAGTTTATTCCTATAAATATTTATTCACTTGCAATTAGTTTCACATTTTTTATATGCCACGATATATCATTTTTTTGGGATCTGTTTTTAAGTCTATTTTATACATCAAATCAGAAAGTGAAGTAGATGTAATTCATTTGGGTGCAGCTCAAAAAGCACTGTCACAGACAGAAAAAAGAACCAGGGGTTTGTAACTATGACTCAACTACAGATTCCTTGTTGGGTAAGAATCATATTCAGCAAGTATAAGGGGTAGTATTAAAGAGACTTGGGCATTCTAGCTGAAAATAATTCTTATACTTAATTCTAGATCACCATATTCATCACAATTTTATAATATATACAAATTCATATTTTATGATTTCTCCTATTTCCTATGATACCTAACAGATTCACTGATTTGATCAACAGTCCCAGGGATGAAATTTTCCCCTCTCCTCTTTTTAACTGTGTTCATATATCACAGATCCTGTTTTTATATCTCTCTAAGATGTTGGCTTTATATGTCTACTACAAGTCATTTGTCAAGGAGAGAAGAAAAAGAGTTTAGACTCAAATTTGTTCTTAGGTTTTGAAAACAATGAGAAAGTTTTTTTTAAATATTAATGGACCTTGCTATGGTACTGTTCTGTCAGAACTTGTGCTTGAAACCATAGAGTGATGGACAGCTGTGATCTAAGCACACATTAGGTATTAGAGACTCATTAATCCCTCTGTATAGGCCTCAGACTAATCATACCTTGTCTTGCAGAGGAAAGGACAGAAGTTAAGTGCTATGAAATTATTTGCTGTCTATAGTCTGTTCATAATCACATTTTGTAATGCTTTGTTTCCATGTTGATACATGTCCTCATATTGTAATCTGTGGAATAGGAAGATTATTACATACCAGAAAGTGCTGTGGGAAAATTATTTTGTACCTTGTGTCAGTAGTATTGATTTAATGAAAGGCTTGTTGGCCAGTAGTCAGGCAGGAAGTATAGGTGGGGCGACAAGAACAGGAGAATTCTGGGAAGAGGAAAGTCTCAGTCTGCAGTTGTTACCTAGACGCAGAGGAAGCAAGATGAACATGCCTTGTTGATAAAAGGTACCTAGCCATGTAGCTGACACAGACAAGAATTATGGGTTAATATAAAAGAGTTAATAAGACACCTGAGCAAATAGGCCAACCAGTTTATAATTAATGTAGACCTCTGTGTATTTCTTTGGGACTGAATGACTTTGGCATCAGGCGGGACAGAAATCTCTGTCAACAAGAAAGCAAACCAGGTTTGTATTTTCAAATAAATAATAACAAGAACTATCAATAAGCCTTAAAATTGAAGATAGACAAGTAAAGGAAGGAAACTTCAAAACCACAAAATGGAAACAGAAGCAATGAAGAAAACACAAACTGAGGTAATTTTTGAAATTCTGGATAAGTGAACAGGAATTAGAGATGCAAGCTTCACCAACAGAATAAAAGAGATGGAAGAGAGAATGTCAGACATTGAATACATGATAGAGTAAATGGATTCATTGGTAAAAGAACATTTTAAATCTAAAAAATTCCTTACACAAAACATCCAAGAAATCTGAGACACCATAAAAAGACCAAACCTAAAAATAATAAGAATATAAAAAGAAGAAACTCAGCTCAAAAACCCAGAGAATATATTAAATAAAATCATAGAAGAAAATTTTCCCAACCTAAAGAAAGGCGTGCCCATAAAGGTACATGAAGCTTTGAAGCTTACAGAACAGAAAATAGATTGGATCAGGAAAGGAAATCACTATGCCACAGAATAATTAAAATACTAAAATACAGAACAAAGAAAGAATTTTAAAAATGGCCTGTGTAAAAGGCCAAGAAATATATAAAGACCTTAGAATCACACCTGACTTCTCAACAGAACAAGTAAAATGCAGAAGGGCATAAAATACTAATGTCTTGAAGACTCTAAGAGAACATGGATGCCAGTCCAGACTACTATACCCAGCAAAACGGTCAATCAACATTGATGGACCAAGCAAGATATTTAATAACAAAGTCAAATTGAAGCAATATATATTCAATAACACAGCTCTACAGAAGGTACTGAAAGGAAAATTCAAACCCCAGTATAATCATGAAAACACACACAATAGGTAATCTCACAGCAGTAGCACCACAAACTCCACTGCCAACAAAATAGCAGGAATTGATAATCATTGGTCATTAATATCCTTTAATATCAATGAACTCAATTCCCCAATGAATATACACAGAGTAACAGAATGGATATGAAATAAGATATGTCCTTCTGCTGCTTACAAGAAACAACCCTCAGCATCAAAGAGAGGTATTACCTCAGAATAAAGGAATGGAAAATTATTTTTCTAACCAAATGGACCTAAGAAGCAAGCTGGTATAACTATCCTAATATCTAATAAAAGGGATTTCCAACCAAAATTAATACAAAGAGAGGACATTTCACACTCATCAAAGGAAAAATCCATGAATATGATACCTCAGTACTGAACATCTATTTCCCAAATATAAGGACACCAACATTGTAAAAGAAACATTACTAAAACTTAAATCACACATTGAACCTCACACAATAATAGTGGGATATTTGAACATTCCAATATCCCCAATGGACTGGTCATTGAGACAGAAACAAAATAGAAAAATAATGGAACTAACAGATGTTATGATTCAAATGAATCTATCAGATATCTACATAAATTCTCACCCAAACACACACACACACACACACACACACACACACACACACACACACACACACACACACACTACCTTCTTCTTAGCACTTCATGAAGCCTTTTCTAAAATTGACTATATACTTGGTGAAAAAGCAAATCTCAATAGGTACAAAAAAATGAAATAACCCCCTGTACCTTATCAGACCATCATGGATTAAAGCTGGGTTTCAACAACAGAAACACCAGGAAACCTACAAAGTTATGGAAACTGGACAACTTTAAACTGAGTTACTGCTGGATCATGGAAGAAATAAAGAAATAAATTAAAGCATTCCTATAATTTAATGAAAATGTATTAACAAAATACCCAAACTTATGGGACACAGTGACAGCAATGATAAGAGAAAATTCAAAGCACTATGTGCCTTCATGAAGAATTTGGTGAACTATCATTCAAGCAAGTTAACAGCACACTTAAAATCTCTAAAACAAAAAGAAGCAAATACACCCAAGAAGTATAGATGGCAGGAAATAATTCATCTGAAGGCTGAAGTCAGATAGAAACAAAGAGGACAATAATAAGAATAATGAGGCAAAGAGTTGGTTCTTTGAGAAAGTCAACAAAATAGAAAAACCCTTATGCAAACTAACTAAAAGGCAGAAAAATAATACCCAAATTAAGAAAATCAGAAATAAAATGTGGATGTAACAACACACTCAGAGGAAGTCCCAAGAATCATTAGGCCATACTTCAAAAACTTATACACCACAAAATCAGAAAATATAAAGAACTGGATCAATTTCTTGATAAACACCATGTATCAAAGTTAAATCAAGATCAGAAAAACAATTTAAATAGATCTATAACCTCAAAGAAAATAGAAACAGCTATTTAAAGTCTCCCAACTGAAGAAAGCCATGGCCAGAGGGTTTTAATTTATAATTCTACCAGAATTTTAAAGAAGAACTAATATCAATACTCCAGAAGTTATTCCTCACAATAGAAACATAAGAAACATTGCCAAATTCTTTAAATGAGACCAGAGACACCCTGATTTCCAAAGAATACAAAGATTCAAACAAGAAAGAGATTTATAGATCAGTTTTACTCATAGACATTGATGTAAAAATATTCAATAAAATACTGGCAAACTGAATCCAAGAACACATATAAATCATCCACCATAACCAAGTAAGCTTCACCCTAGAGGATGCAGAGATGGATCAACACACAAAAATCTGTCAATGTAACCCACCATAGAAACAAACTGGAAAAATAATGCCAAAAGAGCAAGATCATTTCATTAGATGCTGAAGAATCTTGTTACAAAATCTAACACCCCTTCATGATAGAAGTCTTGGAGAGAGCAGGGATACAAGGGACATACCAAAACATAATAAAAACAATATACAGGAATCTGTAGCCAACAAAAATGAAATAGAGAGAAACTCCAAGTAATTCCATTAAAATCAGAAACAGGATAAGATTGTTCACTCTCTCCATATCTATTCAATATAGTATTTGACGTTTTAGCTAGAGCAATAAGAAAACTAAAGGAGACCAAGGGGTTACAAATTGGTGCTAGGGTTAGAGATGTATACCACCTTGCTGCACTTTTGCATGGGTTCTGCAGTTTGAAACTCAGACTTTCAGAATCCTCTATCTTATGTGTCCACTCCTCACCCTCTAATGTTACTGTATTTTCCATATATCTTACCAGCACCACAGACCCCTGAAAGTGGGGCTATTGTTATAACATGATTAACAAGGTAATGTTCATCTCCAGTTTACATAAGATCTTATGGAAAGTATGGGGCTTTATTTGATGACTCCCTTGGATACTTTCATTTTAAGGATTATAGTATTGTTGGTAATGAAAAGCTTTGTAAGGACAAAATAAACTTTTTGTTTGTTTCTGTATAAAGCACTACAGCTCTGGAAAGAATTGCCATCCAGGGAGTCTGAGCAAACACAGCTGGGCTGCTGAAACAACAATTAGTGAGAACATGCTGGAAAAATAAATTTGACCCAGAGAGAAGATGCCTCTGCTTTTGCCTCCCAATATTTGATGTGCACTTTCTATCTAATAACCAGAAGACTTTTAGGGGACTGCTTTTAATTTCCTTTTATTATATATGGTAGAAATAGATTCTTTGGTTTGCAATTGACAATTGTGTCATCTGAAAAACTTTTAAAAAACTTAAATAATTTTCTATGCCAATGGCAATGTAGAGATACTTGGTTTTCAGCCTTTGAAATTTCAACTCAAGTTTACATGCTTGCATAGTGTGCTCTGACCCATTATACACCTCCTCATCCCCACAAATGTAAGTTTCCTCCCTGGCTCCTGCCATGTTGTGCCTTATGCTATAGATTAAAAAATAATAGGTGTTTTGGTTAAAATGACTGATTAGTAAAACAATAAAGCCAAGATTAAATTTGTCTCTCTCTCTCTCTCTCTCTCTCTCTCTCTCTCTCTCTCTCTCTCTCTCTCCCTCTCTCTCATGTTTGTGTTTGTTCCAATATCCCATGTAGCATCTGATGCTGAGAAGGATAATCTTAAATTTTGAAGAATTTCTTGACATGTCTAGTCAAGTGTGAAACAATTAAATTACAGAGTTGCATTCATTCAGAACTCAAGTAGACTAAAAACTGAAGTTGATAGAGCACATATTTGCATCTGCCTACTATTTTGCTTCCCATTATCTACCCTCATGTCAAAAGGTATATTTTGCATGACTGTCTATTCTTCCCTCCCATGTTAACCAGTTTTTTAAATGTTCTCAGTTTTTTTAATGTCCTTATCAAAACATCAAATGTCTTGATGTACCTATTAAATCATTAGTGGAGATTTTATATGTGACTTTTTTCCTACTCCTGTCTTGCTTGTGACAACTTCCTTTACCTATCCCTTTAGTTATTTTAGGTGACTAAGTTTGTGATAAGACAAGATATAATATATTTGTAGAACCCTACATAAAGGAAACAAAATAAACATTTTCTATGCTCTTATCTTCTATTTCTTCATGGAATTAGTTTACTCAGAGAAAGATTTGGAAAGCGAAGTTGAGAGCCTTAAATAGTCAGGAATGGGAAATCCTTAGAAAATGGTCTAAGCATTTAGCACAGAAGATTGTAATTGAACTACAGCCTTAATAGTTCTGAATTTTCTTGCTTTAATGAATTTGTGAAATGGTAGCTAATATTATTATTCCTGAGATTCCATTTGTTTTAACTTTCTTTTGTGGAAAAGGCATTTAATAGTAATATATTAAAATCCAATTTCATTGTCTCATTATGACTATTAGATAAGAAAATGAATGAACATTACAATCCTCTATGATCTACAATAGACTATAAATGTGTAGTTTGTCTCCGTCACTTCATGAAATTCTCTTTGGAATAGCATGCTATGGCTATGACTTAAAGTTGACACAGAAGTATGATTTTATAGTATATCACTGATGTATGTCTGAGTTTCTTTAAAATATACATGTCCTTTGAATCTTGGGGTCCCAGGTTTGGCGCTCCAACATGGTAACCTAACTCCATGAAAAACCTGACAGAGCTTAATTCTAGACACAGAAAAAACAGAGTTTTTGCTGTTTGCTGGGGCATGCCTCAGAGAGATTTTCCTGACTCAGCAGAAAAAAAAAGCTGCACATTTTAAAATGAGGCTTCCTGGGCCCTGCCACCAGTGCAAACTCCGGCTATGGAGCATTTGTGGGCCCGGGTATTTGAGTGCCCATTTGGGGTCAGGAGGAAAGTAGCTAAGGACCTTGCCCGTGGCTTGGCTCTTCCTGCTTGGCAGATGGCAAGATCAGGCTTGGGCAGGCCTGAGAACATGGAAGATTCCTACCGCCATACATAGAGATGTTTCCAGGCTGCACAGTGCTCTGCGTGGCAGATTTGGCTGTAACTAAGATAATAAGAGTTTATGTGCTGCACGCTGATTCTCAGAAAAAGTGCTTAGTGTGGCTCCTACCTGGCAGCCTCAGAGCTAGCAGAAATGGTAAGTCCACCATTTTGAAATTGGAGAGAGGTAGAGTCAACATCCAGAGCAGCTGCAACCAAGCTGCTTAGCATTTTAAAAGCTCTTCAAGACAGTAGAGAATTACAGATTCACAATAGGACAGATTCAGACATAAAAGACCTCTAAATAGGTCACAATGTTGAATAAATGTACAGAGGCTTGGGAGAGAGAAGAAAAGGAGTATAGAGAGTCATAAAATAAAGTTAATGCTTTAAAAAAGGGTAAAGTCTTTAAAGAAACAGAGTACAGATAGTTGTAGATTTTAAAAAAGGAAAATAAGCCACGTAAAAATGGAAAATTCACAGTCTGGATTATGTATATTTTTGTGTTTTCTTTGAATTTTTTGACTGTGAAGGAGCTAAGTACAGAGAGACTTTTCATTGTATGTGCTGCTAAGCTAATCCAGCAAGTATATTATAAAGGTATCTTGATTTACGAATTTGGGTCTAAGGATATGGTGCTTTGGAAAAGAGGTTCTTGTTTTGTTTTCACAGAGGATGAGACCCTGTGGATTCCTTCTAGAATAATATGGTATGATAGTCCATGCCCTCTTGAAAGGTTGCCCTAAACACCCTCAGAAAATTACTTTACTCAATTGCCAACTGAGATGAACCTAGCATACAGGATGCACCATGAAAGACTTGATTAACAGCGCCCCCATACAGCACAAAGCAGTTTGGAGAGAAAAAAAACTTCACCCATATTCCCAAATATTGTTTATAAATGTTCTTTTACATTTAAAGGGGGATATGATATAGATATAAATGATTTGCATTGCTATGGATTTTGCTTTATTGATATAAATTTACGGTCAATCTTGTTATATGTATATGAATTTCTGATCTTGATTAAGGTATTGTGATTGTGTAGTTAATTTAAAAATGTAATGTATAATTAGAAAATATAGGTTGTTAATAGATAATCTCTATAATAGTCAAGTTTGTAGTCATGTTAATTAGATTTTCTAGATGTGCATTTCAGATGGATAGGTGTTCTTCATATCTTTCAAAGACTACAGAATATGGCATTTAAAATGTTTTAATAACTTAGGGCTTTTCATGACAATGAGACACATCTGCTCCTGGCAGCACCAATCTACTTCAAGAGGAAGATGGGCATCGAAGAGGCTCCTTATGGAGTAGGTTAGCCATTTGGGCAAGAAACTGCTCTTGCATGGAGTATTGCATAAACTGGACACAAAGAAACTGTAGAGAGAGGACTGCTGAACTTGCCTAAAGGTGAGATGCTCCTTTGGGGTTTCTGATTCATGAAAGAGTCTGCAAGACATTATGTAGGATACAGAAGAAAGTGATTGAACTGTCTTTGAAATTTCCTGCTTCATGGAAAAGTCTGCTGGATACTATAGGCCTGTAGGCTGAAGATGGATGCCCCAATGGTACAGAATAACTTTGGGTGACTGTATAGGCAGCGAGATGTCTCTCATTTCTAGAGTTTTGGAGCTGCTTACAATGTACTTCCTGTTTACTTAGGTAATATTATATCCTTCTGGAGTGTTTGATGGAGTAGAAGAATAGATAGTTATAGTCATAGTTTTCCATTGTTATGATAAAAGATAAAATAGATCTAAATATTGTAACTGCAATTCTTGCTTGATAACTGTTTTGTTATATGTAAGGTTACTAAGTTAAAGGTAAAGCCTTCCTTTTTGTTTAAACAGAAAAAGGGGAAATGGTGTAGGAGGTTCTTCTGTCTATGTGTTGCTTTCATTGGTTGAATAAAGAAAATTGCCTTGGCCTTTTGATAGGGCAGCACTTAGGTAGGTGTAGTAGACAGAGCTGAATGCTGGGAAGAAAGGCAGAGAGAGAGCCTCCATGGAGATGCCAGGTCAGACATGCTGAATCTTTCCCAGTAAGCCATGACCTTCTGGTAACATTAAGATTATTAGAAATGTGTTAAATCAAGTTGTGAGAGTTAGCCAATAAGAGGCTAGAGATAATGGGCCAGGCAGTGTTTAAATGAATACACTTTCTGTGTGATTATTTCAGGTATAAGCTAGTGGGGCAGGCGGGATGAAACAAGGGGCCTCACTCTCCCTACAACACAGGTGTTCAAAGAGAAAACACTTTTTTTTTTCGAGACAGGGTTTCTCTGTGGCTTTAGAGCCTGTCCTGGTACTAGCTCTGTAGACCAGGCTGATCTCGAACTCACAGAGACCCGCTTGCCTCTGCCTCCCGAGTGCTGGGATTAAAGGCATGCGCCACCACCGCCCGGCGAGAAAACACTTTCTTACCCTAATAAAATCTCTTTTTCCACACTTGGCCCTGTGGCATCATGGGATGTGTTAATGTTGTGGCAGCTGCCATAAGCATATACAAGACTGAATTCCTGCAATCTTAGGTTCCTGTTTTACCTCCTCTATAGGTTCTACTCACTGAAAATTACAATCCAATAGGGATCTTTAAATACATAGTTGCACAAGAATTTGGTTGTGGACTTGCTGTGTATTTACCTTATCACGTTGAGATATGTCCCATGTATTCCTAGATTCTATAGGGCTTTTATAATAAAGGGATGTCAGATATTGTTAAAGGCCCTTGTGAGTCTAACAAGGTGATGATGTGGTTTCTGTCCTCTAGTCTATTTGTATGGTAGATCATAATTTTAATATACATATATTGAGCCATTCATGCATCTCTCAGAAGTAGTTAGCTTCTTAATTTTGGATAATTTTTTGTTATGTTCTTAAATTTGGTTTATACACATAAATCTATCAATTATGAAGTCTTTCTGCATCTTTGTCTACTTTGGGCATTGTTATTCTGTGTGTTGAGTAGGATAATGGAATAAATTCTCCCAATATGTATAGATTTTATATTTGAAAGAAAGATATTGATACATATATTTAAAAATGAAATACAAAATGTTTTGATGTAGACAAAGACTGTAGACATTTCAGCCAATCTGAACTGAAACCATAAGTTAGTAGGCATGGCAATGTTTGAACTGGATACTTACTCATGTGTGCAAATATATGATTTGAATCTGCTTATTCAATATTAAATCATTTTATGAGAAAGAATGGTTTCTTGTCTAACGTGTTCAGACTCTTACTCCCTAATCCTAATTAATAGTTTTTCCTTCTTATCCAAATTGTGACACATGCCACATATCTCACACTCAAAAATGGTTACACATTCCAGCAATTTCAGAAGTTTTGACTCCTTGAGTAAGAAGGTGTGTGTGCATGTATATACACATGCATGTGTGTGTGTTTGTGTCATCTGTGCTCATAATACTTTAGAATGATAGAAAGATCAAAGAATGAAAGAGGATGTTCCAAGTATCCTTCCAACCCTAATATTCCTTGATATTTGAATGATCTTTTCAAACTAAACAAACTAAAATATTCAATGGTGATAATCCTAAATATCTTATATGACAAAGTAGGGGCTTAATGTCACCAATGTAATGTGAAAAGGTCATCAATAACTTTAAAGGTCACTTCAAAAGTGATCCTAATGATATATTCAAATTAATATATCAGACTCTTATATTGAAAATGGATCAATTTCAAAATAGAATTTAAATGAATCCAAGAACAATGGTTGATATACTTTCAAGAAAACAATATTTATACATAAGAATATTCTTTTATCTTATTTTATTAATTTGGGGGACCGTGCCATCAAATATATTAAGTCTGTAGATGTTTTGTATTTGAGAGGTTATAATGAATAGAAAATGTAAAACCATTTGCAGGGGTGGACATGTAACATGAGGACCAGGCTTATTGGGTTTCTGTCCTGCCCAGGTCCCCCAGCCATTTAGTCCCAGAGAAAGTCACACAGAGAGTCTCCATAAGTTACAAACTGATTGGCCCATTAGCTCAGGCTTCTTATTAGCTCTTGTAGCATATATTAACCCATTATCCTTATCTTTGTTAGCCACATGTCTCAGTACCTTTTTCAGCGGGTCAGGTCACATCCTGCTTCTTCGGTGGTCTAGGTAGAGAGCTTCCTGTTTCCCAGAATTCTTCTATTCTCCTTGCTCTGCCTCTACTTCCTGTCTTGTTTTCCCACCTATATTTCCTGCCTGGCCAATCAGTGTTTATTTAAAAAATGATTGACAGAATACAGACAATTCTCCGGCACCAGGGCATATATCTGGAACGATAAACAATGAAATTTGAGTGAGTGAGACCATTTTTCAGCTGATTAATTCATTTATATCCTAACCCCAGTTTTCTTCCCTCCCCGCCTCATCGTTACTCCCCCACACAGACCCACTTTGTTCCCTTCCCCACTCCCATTCATTCTCTGTTTCTATTTAGGGAAGGACGGGTCTTTCATGAATATCAATAAATAAACTTTGGAATACCAAAGTTGCAGTAAGACTAATCTTTCCCCATGCATTAAGGCTGGGTAAGGTGACCCAGCATGAAGAGTAGGGTCTCAAAAGTCGGTAAAAGAGTCAGAGATAGACCCTGTTCCCACTGTTAGTAGTCTTACAAGAGGACCAACGTACACTGTTGCATGAGGTAGAGTGGGCTGTGTCCCGCTGCCCAGCTCCTGGCCGCTGGCCTGCTTTTGGTCCCGGCTAACTTATACCTGAAATAATTACACAGAAACTGTATTTATTTAAATGCTGCCTGGCCCATTAATTTTAGCCTCTTCTTGGCTAACTCTCACATCTTGATTTAGACCATTTTTAATAATCTGTATTCACCACGAGGATGTGGCTTACCGGCATGAGTCTAACCAGTGTCCATCTTAGGCCTGAGAAGCATGGCGTCTGCCACATTGCCTTTTCTCTCCCAGCATTCCGTTCTGTCTACTCCATCCACCTAAGGGCTGCCCTTTCAAAAGGCCAAGGCAGTCTTTTTATTCAACCAATGAAAGCAATATACAAACAGAAGACCCTCCTACAGTACACAATTGTAATATGCAGAGTGCCTAGGTCAGTTCCATGCAGGCTCTCTGATTTTTGGTTTGTTTTTGTGAGCTCCTAGTTCATTCTGTGGGTTTTCATGTGACGTTCATGAAACTTTTGGTTTCTACAATCTTTTCTTCACCTCTTCTATAGGATTCTGTGATCTCTGCCTAATGTTTGGCTATGGGTCTATATCTGTTCTCATAGTTGCTAGATGAAGCCTCTCTGATAACAAATGGACTAGGCACCAATGAGTATAGCAGAATATCATTAGGAATAATTACATTGACATCTTCTCCAGTCTATTCATGTTTGGTTCTATCCTAGGTCTCTGGATCATCCAGCCTGTGGGTCCTGGTGCTCCAGGCAGTGTCAGGGGTGAGTTTACTCTCCTGGAATGGGTTTTAGGTTAGACCTGTCATAGGTTGACAACTCCTTCAGTCTCTAGGCCACACTTACCCCAGCACATTCCATAGGCAGAACAGACTATAGGTTGGAAGTTATGTACCTAGGTTGGCTTCCCACCATCCACTTGAAGACTTGCCTGGCACAGGAGATGGTCAGTTTAGGCTCTGTATCCACCATTGCAAGGAGTCTTAAATGGGGTCATCCTTGCTGTAATGGTCTTATACCCTGTCACAATATTGTATTGTTTTAATAAAATGCTGATTGGCTAGTAGCAAGGCAGGAAGTGACTAGGCAGGAAGTAGAGTTGGAACTCTGAGAACAGAAGAATTCTGGGAAGAGAAAAGGCACAGTCTGCAGTAGTTACCCAGACACAGAGGAATCAAGATGAGACTGCCTTGCTGATAAAAGGTACCAAGCCATGTGTCTAACATAGACAAGAATATTAGGTGAAACAAGGATCTCAGAGAGGTATAGAATACTTCCAGAAAGTTCTAGGACTTTTGTTTATTCTAAGTACACAATTAACCCTCAATCTATTAAAAGCCACATACAGAAGTTTTAGGTCTTTATGAAAGTATTTTCTACCACATTATCTAAACGCTAAATAAATTTGTTCATTTCAATATATCATCTCAGTGTAATGTTTTAAAACACACTTAATAGAACACACAGGCCCATCCTTTTCAGCCTTTAGGTCTTTTGTCACTTTGTACTTTTAGAAAATCCAAAATAAAATAAAATAAAATAAAACCCTTTTAAGTCTAACTATTCCACCAATACTAATGAGCCTCTGAAAACAAAACAAAACAGTGGGTCATTCTAGAAGCACAAGTAAGTAAGAATCTGACTTAGCAACTTTTTCCTTATTGAAATGAAACACCATGATCAACAGGATGTGGGGAAGAAAGGGTTTATTTGGTGTTCAAAGTTCCAGTGTACCTATCACAACAGGGAGTAAGGCAGTAGGCAGACAAGCATGGCACTTGCCCAGCGTCTGAGAGATCACATCCTGCTTCACAAGCAAGAAGCAGAGAGAGCCCACTGGAGATGGCCAGGAGCTCTTAGAAGCTATCAGCCCACCTTCAGTGACACAATTGCTCCATTTAGGCTACTCTTCCTAATCATTCTGAAAAAGTCACCAACTGGTACTAAGTATTGAAATGCAGCATATGTGTAGGGGTTATTCTCGTCCAGACCACAACAGGATCCTTTCATTGTCTTTTCCTGGCTGTTATAATTTGCAAAATGTGGCACATGAGGGAAAGACCCCATGTGACAGAACTCTTGTGGAGGGGTTTTCATTGGGAAAAGTGAATGGGGAAAAGGGGAAGGGGAGAGAGGATATTCATTTCTGTGGACAGCAGTGGCAGAAGAGAAGAGAGGAGAGAAGAGAGGGGATGGAGGGAGGAAGGGATGGTGAGGGAGAAAGGGGGGAGAGAGCAAGCACAAGCAGACAGACAGACAGGCTGACAGAGAGAGAGAGAGAGAGAGAGAGAGAGGAGGTAGGTAGTGCCCTTTTAAAGGGGAACATGGTGAATGTGCATAGGATGTGCTCTTAGTGACTACAACTGAGGATATATACCCCAAGGCCAGACCAGTACAGATGTACAGATGTCTGAATACTAACACTGGCAATAAGCAAATTTCAAGATCGCTCAGCAAAGAAAGACCTTGCAATCCTCCTGCTCAGGAAAAGTAGGAAATGTAGTAGTAGAGTGCCTTCAGATTATTATTATTTTTAAGAAAATATGTATGATGTGCTTATTTATTATTTATTGATTATTTGTATTTTGTCTTTTTCTTTAATTATTATTGGTATATTCCTACCTCTACCTCACTACCTACCTACAGACACACACACACACACACACACATATATATATTTATATGTACAACCTCCTTGGTACATTTAGGCTGGAGACTTGGTATTGGATAATTAATTAAGTTACTTCTCCTTGGGAAAAACACATTTTTCTCCCTCAGCAGTCATCAGTTGCCTATGGCTCTTCATCTTGTGAGAGTTCCTCCATCCATGCTGGCAGGTCCAGTGGTACTGCTGTAGTTCAGGTCTTCTTTAGGTGGCTATAATGTTGAGAATTCAGCAGTCAGCTTTCTTCTCATACCCAGAAGACAGCCTCAGATGCTTTACCGTATGTGTACTGCTATGTGTAATGTACCTAGGACATTTCATCCTAACTGCTGCACCGAATGGGAAATTCAGAAGGGATCCTTTGCATTTACACCGGTCTCTTTGAAATATTCAAGGGAACTTTGCTCTGCACCTTAAATTATCCAACTGTGGCTTTCCTTCAGATTGACATATAGAACAGGGGCAGAGTTAACATAAACCATCCATGTTTATGTTGGCAAAGGAAAGAAAACACACAAAATTTAATCTTAGAAATATAAAGGAAGTACTTATTTTCTTCTAGAATCACTTTTGGAGATGCCCAGTTCATTTTAACACTTCTCATCTTTTGTTGGTCTATGGAGGTCATTCTGTGTGCTGGGATAGAAGGTCAGTGAGGAAAAGGTCTTCAGAAACAACTGACATCTTGGAATCTGAATGACTGTCAGCTATGATATTGTATATGTTAGCTTACTTTGTATATTTCTAATGGTATCCCAGTATTGATGATCGTTCTTGTTACTTAGATCAAGAAAATCCAAGATAAGATATTTAGTTTTTACTAATATCTGAGTTGCTCATTCTGTTGGATAAAAACTTAGGTAAGTTTAATTTTACAAATACAAAATTGCTTTGATTTTGGTTTTGTATCTGAGCAGCATTGGGATATTCTACCTTTGGTATTCTATAAGTATACCCTGAGCTAACACATGTATTTTAAGCATACATGGTTGTACATAAGGTTAACCAGACTTGTTATTCATGTTGGTTTGAGGACATGAAGCAAAACAACATATGAAAGAACTTATTAAAATTGTATAATGATAACAGTCTATGTCCATGCTCTCAACATATTTAAGTTTTGGAATTATTTTAAACATTTTTGGAGTCTTCAGGATAAAAGCCCAGATGTTTTTCTCTTAATTTACATTTTTAATGGCTTGGCAACACAAGTGAATAAGCATGTCCTACTGATTCTCGTGTGTCTGATGAAGGTGAAGATCCCTAATTCTTGATGATTGTATATATGCTTATTCTATCCTTTTAGAAATCTGTGTAGGTTGGATGCCTGTTAAATTATCCTTTACCATATTTTATTTCTTTATAAATATATAACTTTATTATCAAGGATATGATCAGAAACAAATTACATGTTCATAAATATTCTATAGAACACTGGTTTAATTACACTTGGAAAAAGTAGCATATTCCATTTGGAGCATTAGCATATTAAACATGGTCACAACAAATGTGAAGAAGTAGCAACTCTAAGTTAACAGTGGGGTTCGAAGAGCACAATATAAAATCATGTCTTTTATCCCATTTTGTCTCTATGTTGCCTAAATTTATGAATAAAGTACAAAAAATAGTTAAAATGTAGGAACCCCCTACTGCTCACATCATTTCTGTTACTTTAGATAATGAGCTCAAAGCAATTTCTCTTTATACTTTATTATTATCCACCAAGAAAAATTCTATTTCCAAGACAGCTTGATCTAGGTTAACAAATTGTATGCTTAATTTCTTTTCTCATATAAGCATAAATGTAGAAATCTAATTTTAATTTTCAAACATCTAATGTGAACAAAATTATCAATAAAAATAAGTAAATATGAAGCTAACTATACATTATGTCTATTTATTCTTTTTTAGCAGCTTTATATACTATAATTCTCCAGGATTTCATGTTTATCGAGAAAAAAATTACAATTCATTTTACATGTTTTTACACTTGTACTTTGTACTGTTTTCTCAGAGTTAAGTTTGTGGGTAAGAACTAACTGGATGAGGCCAGGCGCCATAGCATGTGTATGAATCCAGTGTCTCTTCTGATTCTTCTAGCTTAATTGCAAAATAAGAAAATGAGATGATTCTCCCATGTTTTCATTTCTGAAATCAACAATATAAAGGAGAGGACATTCAGATTGCTAATCCTACTTAAACAAAAGGTATTCTAATGAGTATATAATCCACACTTTCTTGATCCATTCTTCCATTGAGGGGCACCTAGGTTGTTTCCAGGTTCTGGCTATTACAAACAATGCTGCTATGAACATAGTTGCACAAATGCTTTTGTAGTATGATTGGACTTCTCTTGGGTATATTCCCAAGAGTGGTATTGCTGGATCCTGAGGTAGGTTGATTCC
>PVIU01027515.1:0-20369 GCA_004026605.1 Ondatra zibethicus | reverse complement strand
AGAAGAAGAAGAAGGAGAAGAAGATAGAAGAAAGTGGTTCTGAACTAGCTAGGGGAACCATCCTCAACCTCCATCACAGGCCCACATAAACAGAGACATTCTCCTTCAGTGTAGAAACAGTTTCTGAAGCTGCATGCCTCCGTGTGTTACCTGGTGGTGTCACGTTCTGATCTTTGCCCCTTGAGTGACTTCACCCATGGGGATAGTTAGTCTTGCTTCAGAATCTCCAAGACTGCACTCACCCGACAAGAACAGAAACCTCTTCGGAGATTTCATCAAGTTCAGGTATCTCTGGTGTCTTCACAAAGTCCCAGAAATGGGCTCAGGCTTATTTCTGTGGAAGGACAACACTGGTTTAGAATTTTCCACCAGTCTTTCTACCCCTCCTCCTGTCCATGTGCATTGCTGAAACTCAGTTCCTGTGCATGGTGATGCTTTCTTGGGCTTTTGTTAGCCACTGAAGCTGGTTTGGTCTTAGGTCCTGGCTGTTCACAGCCGTTCATCCCGCCATACACACTTTCTATTAGGTACTGTTTGCAGCACAGGCAGAGGGTCCTGTCCAAGGCAGTAAAAAGGCAGCAAAAAGAACACTGGATCTCATCTACATAGCACAGGCACACTGGAATGCAGAGAAGGGGCCTGACTGGGGTGGTATCCTGCAGGGGAAGGAGATTCAGTGGGGATGAGGATGGATTTCAGGGCACTCAATAGCTGAAAGGGGGCATTTTAGATTTGATGAAATAGGAGACGCTCACTGGAAATGCTGGTACAAGAGAGTGAAAAAATGAAAGCAATATCTCACAAAGATTTGTTTGGCTATTAAAGTATGTCAAATTAATCCGAGGCAGGGAGAATGCATTTAGCAAGGTTTCATGGCAGTGAAAGAACAAACATCCATGAACTAGGTTTATGGGAATGAACAGAAAAATGTAAAACTGGGCACTGAGTTGCCCTAGCAGGTAAAAGTGCTTGCCGCCAAGCCTAAGGATCTGAGTTCAATCCCTGGGTCCCACATCTATGGTGGAAGGAGAGAACCAGCACCTGCAATGCACCCAGAAACACAATAGATCAATAAAATGTAATACAAACATTTTCAAAAGGAAGAGGCAAGCTCAAGAGATTCGTTAAAGGAATAATAAGTGGTGGCAACGGGCAGACATATATGCTTAAGAACTGGGAGAGAGTGGCTGGAAATCTTTCGATTTATATTTAGGTTTATATCGAATTCTTAATCATGAATGAACCACACATATACATGTTTAACAGCGCTTTTGTTTTCTGGTCATCAATAGCTAGGTTGTGAGCACAAACATGTTATGAATACCCAAAGACACAGTGTTCAAGAACAAGCTAATATATTTTCACTACATGCATGGGCCGGTTAGCGGTGATCTTGAAGTGTAAAGATGATTTGAGTAGAGATGTAACTAAGCCTTAAGAATTAAAGATAATAAATGATTTTTTAAAATGCCTCTTCAGCATGCACGCTCATGAGATGACTTGCTTGTCCCAGCTTGTTTGGGAAAAATGTATGGCGGGCCATTAACAAAGAATGTGAATTTAGTATGGTTCTGGCATAGAGAGAGGGTAGATCAGAAAGTCTTACTCTGTCTCTTAAAGAAGTAGAGTTTGGTTAGAGGAAGAGTGGTATCTGTTGTCTATGACAGACAAAGCAGCTGTTGGGAAGTCAGGTGGGCCTGGGCACACACCTCACTGCTGCTCTTGAGCGGCTGTGTGATTTGTGTGCACGCACATTCCCTGGGAAGTGGTCGACTTTCTGTTTTCAAAGGAGATAGAACCGTACATAATTCATGAGGCTGTTTGCAATAATTAAGCGAGTTAAATGTGGCATAATGACAGATATATGTGAGGTGCTCAGTAGATGCCAGCTCTGCTCTGTACAAAGCTTCAAAAGATTCATTCGCTTGGCCGATATGAGAATGTTTATCTTGAAACCTGGGGGGACTAGTGCAGGATTACCTTAGCTTCAGAGAAATGTGTATGCTGCCGATGCTGTCTAACTCTTTTCAGGCCACTGTGGGTCACTGGTTCTAGTAGACAAAGAAGTATAGAGACAGGTGTGAAAGGCCACTCTCTACCCTTAAAGTGGGAAGTTAATTGTCATAATTACTTTTATTGCCATGGCAATACATCATGACAAGGGCAAGTTACAGAAGAGAGAGTTTATTGGAGCTTACGCTTTCAGAGGGCGAGAGCCCATGACCATCCTGGCAGGGAGTATGGCGGCAGGCAGGCACAGCTCTGGAGCAGCAGCTGAGAGCTCACATCCTGATCCACAAGTGTGAGGCAGAGAGATGGATGGGGATGGCGGCGGTGGCGGGAGGGTGGGATGGCGGGGGTGGGTGCTTTTTGAAATCCTAGTTGTACACTTTCTCCAACAAGGCCCGGCCTTCTGATGCTTCCCAGATAGTTCCATCAACTGGTGATTGAGAATTCAAATATCCCAATCAGCCTATGAGGGCCATTCTCATTCAATCATTACACTAACCAAGGAGACTGTATTTCGGAATTTAGGCAGATTTATTTTCATTTTTGAAGGAAAGTTGTCATACCAGTGAACAGGTGGAAGGGTGGACAATACAAAGATAAAGAAGGGGGCAAATCCTGATGATGAGGCCAGAAATCTGGAGCTTCCAGGGGAAGCCAGCACTCCAATATCAAGGTGAACAAAAGCACAGCCGCTAGCTCAGTCTGGAGACTCAGTGCTCTTGAGGATGGGACAGATCCTCAGCGTGGCAGTGGCGTGAATGGCCGTGGCTTTTGCTGCATAAGAAATGCTATTTAATATTCTAGAGATTTTTATTAAGAAATTTAATCTAAGTTTGATGGGAGAGAAAGGACAAATGATTAGTAATCAAACTGAAGAATGAAAAAAAAGGAACAAAAGTTTAAATAAAGGAAGAAAAATGAGACAAATTTATTTATGGAAGCCTGGCCAAATTATGACCCTCAACCCCAATTGAGCAGCTCTAAGAATAGCAATTAGTGAAGCAATGTACTGTTTTTTATTTTTTATTAATTTATAAATACCATTCAAAATTTCCACTTCCTCCCCTTCTCCCACTTCCCTCCTGCTCCCCCACTCCTCCTCCCCTCTCCCCCTCCAGTCCTAAGAGAGGGCAGGGTACCCTGCCCTGTGGGAAGTCCAAGGCCCTCCCCCCTCCATCCAAGTTTAGGAAGGTATGCATCCAAATAGACTAGGAATCCCAAAAAGCCAGTACATGCAGTAGAGACAAATCCCAGCGCCATTATCATTGGCTTCTCAGTCTGCCCCAGTTGTTAGACACATTCAGAGAGTCCAGTTTGATCCCATGCTTATTCATTCCCAGTCCAGCTGGATTTGGTGAGCTCCCATTAGATCAGGCACACTGTCTCAGTGGGTGGACCAACCCCTCCCTGTCCCAACTTCCTAAGCAATGTACTGTTATTCACTAAACCAATACCTTTCTTTCTGTGTATATTGGGGGTGTATTTTTACGGGCACAATGCTATGGAAGAATTCCTTGTCAGAACAGAATGAGTTTTACTTCAAAGCAAGGACGAAAAATGAGGCAACTAGCTTAGACATGTATGTGTAAATTGTGTCATTTGATTTATGCGTGGATCCGGTTTGAGAGGAAGAAAGAAGCACCGGATGACCCTGAGAAGTTTGTAGAACGTGGAAGAAGCAGAATGTGAAAGGGCTAGGGAGAGCATGAAGCTATCTAAGGAGCAGCTCTTCACTTTGTTCAGATGGAGGGAGGACGTCAGCGTGAGGCCCTGAAGATGCAGGTGTGAGCCAAGGGAACCTGGAAAGATGCTCTCGGAAGGTTTTGTGACTCTTAGAGCAACCGTGTTCTTTTTGAGACAGGAGATCATTCTTGTCTCTATTATCTGTGTCCAGGTGATCTCTGCATAGTTTTAGAAACTATGGATGCTAGTGTGGCCTAAGACCAAACCTTCATGAGAACTTTGCTGGAATCATTTTATGGATCCTCTCAGAGACAACCAAAGATGAACAGCTTTCATGACAATGAATTATCCAGGTCTGTATTACTCATCCACAAGGCAGGCCAGGGAAAGATTTGGCACGAGAACCAAAAAGTGTACCTTTCAAGAGTAGTGCTGCGTGTACCCAAATTCCAGGAGATGTGGCTGCTGTGTGGTGGCTTCTTCATGTGTCACGTGAGTGGTTATGTTTGCTCTTCCCCACCATTAGCTATGCCATATGCAAATTCTTTGCAGGAGGGGAGAGCCTCCTTGCTATGTGGGGTAGTACTTTTCCTGTCATCAGTTACTAAAACCACTCACTGGGGGTGGCGGTGGGGGGAAGGGCTGCTAAAATCAGTGAGGAATCCCCTGTCCCTAGGCAGATGGCCCTGCAGCTTTGTTTGAGCTGACCGGCACTGCTTCTGCCACAGGACAGTAACTCTTCCCCAAGGCAGACAGCGCTCAGGTAATTTCAGAGAGGGAAAAGGAGCAGAATTATAGGTTGTCTGGGAAGGACTGAAAGATTAGCCCTGTGGAGAGAAAAAGTGAAATGAATCATGTCGAAGGGTAGCTACTTCTGAAGGTCAAAGTTGAAGAGTCTGTAACCAGTGGGTTTTTTTTTTTTTACTTGCTACTGGGATAATTCACACTCCTGGGTCTTAGATTAATTGATAATAAGGGATTGCATATGTAACAGATAAAATCATTTCAAAAACAAAAGGACGGTCATTCAAAATTCTATCAGTGACTGAAAAGACCCATAGACTACAAATGACCTAACTTTCCTTTTCTGAAGTAATTTCTTTTTTTTTTCATCTACACAGATACAATGGATTTGTTCTAGAACAAGAGTGGTGCACTGAGTCACAAAAATGAATTTGCATGCAGTAAAAGGGACAAGAGCCATGGAGTAACCCTGTGGTAGAGCTGAGCTCTCTTCCCCTCCGCTGCTGGCAACTTCATCTGTATTCGCTTTAATGCTTTGGTTTAAGACTCTACCGAAGACTTGGAAAGAAATGAGATCTTTTGATCCTACTGTCTAAGAAGGTGGCTGTAGACACAGCCCCGGAAGTGAAGGGACAGGAACAAATGTCAGGTGCTGTTTCGTGTACACATGGGTAGCTAACTGAGTTCGGTGGGAGTTAAGGGCATTTTTCTCCTCAGTAAGTAGCAAAAGTATTCTGGCTGCATTTTTAACAGTCTACTTGGACTGATATTAGATCTGTCTGTTTCTCTAGAAACATTATGTTTGATGCTGAGAATATAAATATTTTTGTCAGATCAAAAGAGAGATTTTTTTTCTGCCCTCTTCCAATAGTGTGGGTATTTAGATCTTTAACTAGAATCTGATGGAGTTAGTTATACGGGGAGGGTGGAGTTTACACTGATACTTGGTAGTGGGGAGCTGAAAATGTGAATCTCGTAGATATTACACACAGAACTCTGAAAATACCAGTTTGATCTGGTAAAAATAAAAGCATGATTCAGAAATGAAGTTGAAACCTATGACATAAGAAGATGTTGGTGAGTGGTTGAGCAACTCAGACATTATTCATCATTTTGAGGTGCTTACTGGATATCAGCTTAACTGAGAAACAGTGACTTCTTTATGGGCAGCTGGCCTTGGACCCCTTTAGCAACAGGATCTTCCTCCTCTCCCGGTAGTCACAACGGTCCTGCCAGTTTCACTAGATCTGGACAACGAACTTGTTAACTGACTTAGATTATCTGCTGCCTTGCAGTGGGGAGGAGCCTCCTCTTTTGACTCCCTGTGCTGCTGCTGTGGCTCCTTTAAAGCACAAACAACGGACACAACGTATGACTGCGGCCACGGTCAGACAGGTGGATGCCGCATCAACCCTGGGTTCTAATGCGATTTCTCTGGTCCCTGTGAGGGACCCGGATATCTGATGTACCATCACCAACAACAGACAGATGAAATTGGAAGAAGTTTTTCAGATAAAATGGAAGGAAAGCAAAATAACAAAACCAATAAACTCCTGAAACCAAAATACTGACTCTGCAAGAAACAAGACTAAAATCCAAAAAACAAACAGCATAAATCAGACCTTCTACCACAGATAATTTCATCAGCTATTTGAGGGGAAATAACTTACATTTTAACTTCCTACAGCATTGCTATGTTACCTGAATTCTTTGCATTCCTTATCCCATAGTTGGCTGAACACGAGCCCTCTAGTATCTCCATCTTGAGGGTTAGTTGCCAGGGCACAATTTATTGAGAGTTATATAGCAGAGTCCCTATTTCCTTGTTGGAAGATCCTCTCAGGGAAGATTGCATCACAGTCATCCAACCTGCTAGAACGAAGCAGCCAGATGGTCCTAGTGCCCTCAGTCCACCTACAGGTTCAAGCTGTGTGTTCACATGTCCATTGGGCAGAACCTGGTAGCAAAGTTGTGTCCAAGTCTTATTTCATCTTATTGTAAACATCTTCAACGAGTCTAACAGATCTCTGCCTCTGAGAGACTGGATTAACTGGCAGGTTATATTTGTTGGAAGCTCACAGAGTTAAGGTCTCTTTGCTTATGAGATTTGATTACCCACACGTACCTTCTGTGTGTGCAGCCTCAAGCCTCATGCCAGGCATAGAAAGGTGCTTAAATAAATCATTTGATAACATGATTATTGAGGATTAAAAAGTAATTAAAATGACTGCCATGACAATTATTGCATCAACAATGCGGAAGCGAGCCTACTTCTTAAAGGCATAGAATTGTGTGGCAAGGACTTAGAGCCACCTGGTGTTCTGAGGTTTGGGTGAATGGGTAAGCCGTCTTTCTCCCAGACTGAGGGTTAATCTCATTCGGCTGCATGTGGGTCTTTAATTACGGCGAGCCTGTTCAATACACTCAACAGCCTCACCCCCTGCTCATTTCCATTAATTTTGAAGTTGTAACCCAAGACTGGAGCTGTTTCAATGCAACCCCAAGGTTACTTGAGTTTCCCATTTGTATTTCAGTAAATGATTGTGATTAGTAATTCCCCTATGGAACCCTTAGAGTGCGGCAATTATGTGGACTTGCTTGGTTCTTTCATGCATACTCAAAATTAGAAATAAGCACACATGACACAGGGAATGGCCATTTCCAAGATATGTCTGTGCCCATCGACAGCTCAGTGCTCTCTGCCTCCTTAACATCCTCACTGCCACTTTAAACTGCACAAACTTGGGAAGGCACTAGTGTACACTCCTCAGCTCCAGAGAAAGCATTCTTCTAGGGTCCCCTGCTAAGATGGAGGAATATATTTTTCTGAATATGAAAGCTAATGCTTGATATAATGATTTTATTGAAGACTATTTTGAATGAAAAAGATGTTGATATTCCTAAGGAAAACTATGCTGCAGTTTGCTAGGAGACACAGTACAGTTTGGAAATGAATGGAATACACTGTTTTGTCTGAGTACTCATTTAGAAGAGCGTTCACGTTCGCAACAGCTTTCGGGAAAGGCAATCATAATCGATAATGATGTACTCTTTGGTTCTCCTAAAACCAAGCCCTCTGTGAGAGGAAAACACCGTTTTCTGAGAAATCAATGGGCATTAATTTTACAGAACCACAAGTCAAACTTTGCAAGTGGAAAGAAATAAAAATCTTCATATATCATTGTCATAGAAGAAGCACGGTCAGTGTTTATAATTATGTAGCCTCTTTTTACCACCACGGAGCAATTCTAGAAGGTTCTGTGTTTTGGATTACAAAGGGCACTGTACAGTTTTGTCATGACTAAACTATAAACTGGTGCTATCCCCTCTGATAATTTAAGAAATAGCAAAACATGGTCGAGTGGATGACATAGGCAATAAAGTAGGAAGGGTCTGAATTTCCTAATAAAAAAAACCTGTCAAATCTTCACTGTACAACTTAATAACAATGAGACATTGAGCATGCCTTTTAATAACCATGAACTTCAATTTCCTGATTTATCAAATAGGGATCCCAATATTTTACTCAGGTCACGGGGTTACCGGAAGGAAGATGAAATATTTATGGCTGTGCATATGGCTTTGACGACAAACATATCACTTCTTGGCATGTTACCTCCCTTTGTCCATTTTCCATGAATATTGGATTTACTCTGATTAACTCTCCAGGGCTAGCAGAGGGAAGGTATCTCTCCGAACTAGGAGCCATAAGTGAAGTCATGTAAACTTCATATCAAAATACACACCAACCACTGGGGGAAACTGAGAGGCTTTCATTTTGTTTTAAAGTATCTCTTACACCCTAAAAGCAGTCCAGAATTAAAGTTCTCTAAAGCTAAAGAGCTTGTGTTGAGACACGCTGCACCTTTCACTCCCCCCGGAGAGCCACATTGCAAGTCTTTGTAGAGTAATTGGCATTTGTTTCCCGCTTGTGATCTGCCCTCCATTTATTGTGCACACTGTGAGTTAGATGTCTGCCCACTTACTACACATCCCTAGTGCTTGAATCGCCATGGCTTTCAGTGACTATTGTTGGCAAGAAAAAAAGTACTGTAAACATACTACAGCTTTGAAAATTCCTGGAATAACGAGACCTATTTTATGTGCTAGTTCCGTGTTTCTTAAGTGACTTTAAAGTAGGAAACTTGTCCCCCGGAGCTGCCTCATGAAGCTCCCCACCTGGAGTACATTACAGGAAATGCTATGTTAGCCAAAAGACAGAGAAGCAGAGGTTAGAATTTTTATCTTGCTGTAGGTGGTGACTGCTTGAGTCATTACCTCGTTAGCTTCCCCCAGGCCCTTCTCTTCTCTCCTCCATCCAGACTGTAATAAGTACCATTACGCAGAGACATCTTTGCCTCCTGGTTGCTGGTTGCATTTGGAGAAGGTGAGGTGATGCAAACCGAGAGACAGAAAGAAGGCATAGGCTGCCTTTCCCCCCTCTGCTTTGATGCCTATGGTGCTCCAGGGTGGCTGTATGCTTCGTCGATGACTGATTTACCCTTGTGCCACCCTTCCACTCTTTCAGCTCTCAAACCAGCGTTGTGTCCTCTCTTCCCTCATCAGGTCTTACTTCCCCCAACACAGTCCTGAGCTCCTCAACTTTTTCTGGTTTCTTAGGCCTCCCCAAAGCATCTGCCGAGACTCCTTCTATATCAGCCTCTCTAGGAGCCCCATGGAAACACGCCTGCTGTGAGCCTTCCGATTGCCTTTTCTATGATTCTCAACCAAGGATGTACACTCAGCAGGAAATGGTGGCCAAAGCCTCACTTCTGGCTTTTATGTTTTGATTGAAGTTTTGTGAACTCCCCAAATTTCAGTCACATCTATGCCAGATCATAAACAAAATTAGACCTCAGACGCAAAGCAAAGAGTTCTTATGAGCATGTACTTTTCCGGCTCACAATGGACAAATGATCCATGTAACAGAGAGTTTTAATCTATTCCTGAGACAAGACTGAAAGAGAATATGAACTTACTCCCCAGAGTCATCAATCCACATCTTAATGTGGTTCTGGCCATGGTGCACACTCATTGCACATTAATTCAATTCCTGTATTCATTTAGGCAATGGCCACAGCTGCTGAAGGGAGATGGAGTGGAGGCACCCAGCCATTAGCTTCAGGCTAAAGAACATCTAGCATGCCCGTGAAGAAATGTAATGAAGGATACATTTATGAAAAGAAAGCGCCAATCCCCAGGTGTAATGCTCAGCCTCTTCCTGTGGTCTGGAGAGCAGGCTAATATAGTTACTGTTTATTTTCACAGGCCTAGCAACAGTTAGGCTCTTTGTAAGGGTGCAGAATAATGTCTAATATTGCACAACAGCATATGTCCTGTGGAATGATTATGGTGTTGTATGCGTAAATTATTTTTTAAAGCAGCTTTAGCAGTTTCTCCGCTTCAAAAACCAACACACATACAGAAAACAATGTGAACTGAAACTCCCTAAAATCTGTGGCTAAAGAAGTTCCCAGTTTGATGCGGTTAAAGCTCTCGATGCTTTGTAGAGGCTCCCTGGGGAGCTCTTGGGCAATAAAATACAACAAGGGGCACAACAGACATAGGCTTGACCTTGCAAACAAGTCTCCAAGCTGGTCAGGTAACAGTGGAGCCCCCAATAGCATCAATAAAAATCCTTGAGGACTGGTTAGAGTTGGTCGTTCTCATCAAAGATTTTGAGAGGAGGAAAGCCAACCTTTGGTTTTGGGTTTTTGCTCTTTATTCTATTTCTCCTTGGCAACATTCCCACCAACTCAGAAAGTATTTTGAGGGATAAATTGGTCACTTTTTAGTTATGTGGATCTTTGATATGGATTGGGTGTTTTCTCTCTGTGGAACTTGTTCATAGGATTTTAGGCTAAACCTGTTCAGGCAGCCGAACTTGTGATGGAAATAATGACAGCCCAGCTCTCCTGGTCCATCTTATAATTATTTCTTTTAATAATCATTTGTTTATGTGATTATCTGCTCACAGTATTAATTCCTTGAAAGCTGTTCTCTAATCTTTACCTTGTCCTAGGAACTGATACTTTTCTGGATGCCTGAGAGCAGCCATGACTCAGGGAAAACTACCACCTCCCTTGTTGTCTCCCAAGGAAAAGCGATTTTGGAAGACATGTAACGTTTCCAATACCCGTGTGACTCTGCTTAAACACCATCTTTAGGACACTGGCGGTCAGGGTTAAGTTTTACCCAGCCTAGTCCACAATGACCAGAGTTACTTCATCCCAGCAAATTTAGGATAGTAGTTGACATCGTCCTCACTACATCCTCCATAGTCCTTGCCCCCTTATATATTCAGCATTCTCTGTTTAAACCTAGGGAGCTTTGGGGAGCTTTGGACATCATCATCAAAGAATCTGAAAATTCTTATTTCTAGCCATGAGATCTCTGCTTTGTTTGAATTAATGGTTCATTCCAGGAGTTCTCACCTAGCAAACTGTGAATGGTAGAGGGAAGGAGCTGAAGGGAAGCTTGCTTTTCATCTCTACTATGATCTTAAAGATTCCGTGGCTAAGCTTTGAAGAGAGTACACACTCAGGCTACCCTTGTGCTCGCTGCGCTGGCTTATGTATTGAACACAGCAACCTCGCCATTGAGAAAACCAGAGCTGACTGTGGCAGATGACCGTGGACGACCATAGTCTCACGCGAGCATCCGCTTTAATCACAGCAGCTGCACTAGATGCACTCTATACACGAGAACATACCAATGCAGCCATAAATACAGGCACTAACTTGTGCCTATGCCCGTCCAGTCGCACCCCGTAGTAGTTTCTAAACAAGTTTCCTCTCACCTGAGATGGATAACTGTATCTACTCAAAGTTCTGCCCCCGTGCTATATTACTGGCTGACACAAAATGATCTGTAGAACTTATGTTATTGTGGGCTTGCACAGAACATCGTATTCATCGGCAATAGCCACAGTCTTCTGCCTCCTCATTCTACTCTTTCTGGTACTGCTGCTCTGAGATGAAGCCGAGAGCAGCCATCCCAGCCTGCAGCTCCTTGTGTGTAAATGGCAGGGAGGCACCAGCAGAGTCAACCACTGGAGGAGAGAACACAACAAACAGTAGAGCAGGGATTCTAGTCTAGAAGATGGAAGAGATTAATACTTCCACATCTCTCTTTCTTCTCCGCAAACCACCACAGACAACAGCTTCTGAAACCCAGCGTCACATTCAAGTCTCAGTTTCCCTAAGGTGGAAAGTGCTGAACCAACTTTTGTGCCTCTGAGCTTGTGGCCTTTTTTCTTCTTCACGGATCATAATATTTCCTAGGAAGACCACGTTCTCTAGTTCCCATTCCAGATTCTGTTCTCTTGGGGAATCTTATTTTTTACAGTGCCAGGGGTTGTAGACATTCTAGATCTGGACTTTCCCAGCCCTCGTCAGAGTAAGTCATCTTTAATGTTCCTTAAATACAGTGTTGGAGCATTTAATTATATTATACAAAATTGGTAAACAGCCATTTCAAGACATGGTGTGATTAAAATGGACCCACAAGGTGTGGTGTTTATTAGTGTATTTTCAGAACCAAGTGAGATAGTATGCCAGCTCTTGCAATTGAAGGATGAACAGCACCCAGAAAATGATGACGCGAATGGTGGTTGGTGTTTAAGTTGCAAAGAAGGCTTCTTGTAAAATTGACTGGTCCCCTGAGGGACTGGCTGAAAGATCAATATCTAAAATAAACTCCCTTTTTTTTCTTTTCCCATCTCTTATCCAGTTCCCTACATGTTCTTTATCTAGTTGGCTCGCTCTTCTTTAGAAACATGTTAGATGTCTTATCGGTCGGAAGAGGAACTGATGGGGGAGGAACCCAGCTATATCAAGATGGCCTGGGACAAGGAGCTCAATTGCAAATAAAAGATGATGACTGGAGAAGCTGAGAATCAGTCACCACCCTTCTATGATGCGACCATCGTGTGCCAGAAAGAAAGTCCTGGCCATTGTGTGCCTTATGTACAATATTCAATAGAAGCTCCTATCACAAACTGTGTAGGGTGTGCGTAAATGAAAGCTGCCAAGGACAATGCGTTCTAAAACTCTTCTTTCATTCCTGTTTGCGTATGTGTTCCTGCTTATCAGCTTGCCCTTTTCTATTCCTAAAAATTGAAAGCGAGGACAGTTATATACTTGATACCAGATAGCTGATGGAATCTGCCCTGAATACAGATATTTATCTTTAACAAGAAAACCATTGATCCAGAGGATTCCTGACAAAGATTCAGTTGGACCTAGTTAAAATCTTTTAGAGTTCCACTGTATCTTAAGATATTTTTCTCCACGTTTAGCCACTGTGGGTATTACATGCAAAGTTTCACACATATGGTCATATGTATCCAATTTCAAACCACCCCTGGTTATGTAAAAATAGATACTGCTGTCTCAGAACAGTCATGACAGTTCTAAAATGGGATACTCTACATAGGAATTTAACTTATAGAGACTAATAGAGGGTAAATCTAAATTTAGGTGATTTTGTAGGAATGCCTTTGTCCTTTGTATCTCTTCTTCTAATCTGAATAGCCCCCTTTTATTTTTCTCTTCGGTGATGAAATAGAAAAGCATTGTTTTGGGTTCTATATCCTAAGACCTTGATTCTCAGAGTCATTTGTAGAGGGGTGTAGGAGGTCCATCTGTCTGTGTGTTGGTTTTCTTGGTTAATGAATAAAGATACTGCCTTGGCCTGTTGATAGGGCAGAACTTAGGTAGGCAGGGAGACAGAACCGAATGCTGGGAGAAAGAAGGGCAGAGTCAGAGAGATGCCATGGAGCCGCCAGAAACAAACGCTGGGAATTTTACCCGGTAAACCACTGCCACATGGCGATCCACAGACTAATAGAAATGGGTTAAATGGGTTAAATTAATATTAGAGTTAGCCAATAAGAACCTAGAGCTAATGGGGCAAGCAGTAATTTAACTAGTACAGTTTCTGTGTGGTTATTTCAGGGCTAAGCTAGCCGGGCGGCCAGGACGAGCAAGCAGGCCCTCCTCCTTCAGAAACTGCAGGCTCTCTCTCTCTCTCTCTCTCTCTCTCTCTCTCACACACACACACACACACACACACGCGCACACACACGCACACACACATACTCACACTTTGTTTTTTGACAACTTCATACATAACGGATAGCGCATTCTGATTTAGTACCCCTCTTACCCACGCTCCTTCCTACAAGTACCTCTCCCTCATTTGTATGACCCACTGAGTTGAACTAGGGCTGTCTGTGCGACCATAGGTAGGGAGCTGTCTACTGGAGCTCAGTGGGTTCGTCCATAGGTACACAACTGAAGGGAAAGTCTGACTGTCCCCTTGAATCCACTGGTAGCCCATAGTTCATCAGGGAAGGGTAGGTAATGATGGCCCCTCCCTAATCTGTGATTAACTACTGACATGCCCAGTCTTGTTCAGACCTAATGTATGTAGCCATTACTGATATGAGATAATGCTTGCTTTGCTATGTCATGTGGAGAAGCTGGTATTTCACAATCTTTCCCCTTGTCTTTCAGCTCTTACACTCTTTTGCCCTTCTCGTCTGCATTGTTATTTAGCCATAGGTGGGGTGGCACCGCTGTTTTCTTCAGGGCTGGCAGAGCACTGGACCATCTCTTATTCATCACTCCCAGAACAGTGATCTATCTCTGCACTCACCACCACTCCTTGCAAAGAGACTGAGAGTAGTGTTCCTTTGCCCATGGGTATAAACATTAAGTATTTAGAAGGCAGCTTGGCCTTGTGTCAATTTAGCTAATATTAAGCTCCCTATTTTGCATATAACCCCTTCAGCCAGGGTTTTTTAAAGCCAGGTTTAATCTGTACCAGACATAAATTCCCTCTTGAGAATCCTCCTTAACAACCAGGCCAGCATTGCACAAGTGGGCGCATACTGTCTCACAGGTTAGTTTTGCAGTGCATGGGGATCTCAGCTGAGTAAGAGTGATCCCCTGACCCCAGTAGACGGCACCGCACTTTCCAGCACGATGAAGACTGACCGGCAGGGAAGGAGCTTACAGCTTAGTTCCGGGTTGCTTTATTTGTGCACTGTGGTGCGTGGTGTCTTCGGTCCTAGGGGCTTATCATCGACTCCTGGTGGGCAGCCAAGAGGAATGGTGAGAGTTTGGATTTTAGCTGGAGCCCCCGGGGCTTTCCTGACTGACAAATCATGAGGACTTATCTCACATCTGGTGGTGAGATATTTGTTTAATAGACCATGGCTCTTGGGTGTAGCATTATTTAACCATACAGGGTATTATCTTGTAACTGAATATTTTTTGGTCAGCTCACCAAGCAGTAGGTTTCCCGATGGCTTTTCCACATGTCCTTTATGTTAGTTAATCCTTCCTCCACGCCCATCCCTTCCATCTCCCCAGCCCCAATCCTGCTTACACTCCCCAGTGATTTTCCTCTCTGTTTCTTATCGCTGATTTTTGCTGTTCCCCATTCCTTAAGGCATCTCCTCAATTGCTTTTTTCTCCTTCCCTGGCTTCCACAAGGTATGCCGAATAAAGCACACAAACCTAATGGGTGCACCTGTAAGAAAAGACTATGTAGTGTTTGTGTTTCTGAGACTGGGTTACCTCACTTGGTTTAATGTTTTTTCTCAGTTCCATCCACTTACCTTCATGTAGTTGGTTTTCTTCACTCTTTTGGGGACCACCACCCAGCCCCCAAATAAATACATGGAGACTTATTTCTACTTATAAATGCCCGACCTTAGCTTGGCTTGTTTCTATCCAGCTTTTCTTAACATAAATTATCCCATCTACTTTTTGCCTCTGGTTTTTCATCTTTCTCTATTCTATACACTTTACTTCCCTTCTTACTCTGTGGCTGTTGTGTGGTTGGGTGGCTGGCCCCTGGTGTCCTCTTTGTCTTCTCCTTTTCTCGTTCCTTCCTCTTCTTGTTCTTCTATTTATTATCTCTGCCTGGGAGCTCTGCATAACCCTATTCTGCCTAGTTATTGGCCATTCAGCTCTTCATTAGACAATCAGGTGTTTTAGGCAGGCACAGTAACACAGTTTTGCAGAGTTAAATGCAACATAAACGAATGCAACACATCTTTGCATCATTAAATAATTGTTCCACAAAATAAACAAATGTAGCACATCTTTAACTAATATCCCACACCTTCAAATTTCAAAATTTCATTTTTCCTTAGAACTGAATAAAATTTATGGGCATGTGCACTACATTTTCCCCTCATTTATCCATTTGGTGGCCATTTAAGCTCATTCTATTTCTAGTTTTTTGTGAATACAGCAACAATAAACATGGCCAAACAAGTATCTCTGAGGTAGGTTATAAAGTCCTTTGGGTATAAGAGTTGTGTGTCTTTATATGCTGGCTCTATTTTTAGCATTCTGAGATAGTTTCCACACTGATTTCTTCAGTGGGATTATATGGAATGTATAGATTGATGTCAGTAGGATGGATGTTTTCACCATGGTGATTCTATCAATTCATAAGCATGGTGGATCTTTCCATTTTCTAGTGTCTCCTTCAATTTTTTCTTCAGTATTTAAAAACTTTTGCCCTTGTTTTCTTGTTTAAATTTATTCCAAGATTTCTCTCATTTTTTCTTTCCTTCCTTCCTTCCTTCCTTCCTTCCTTCCTTCCTTCCTTCCTTCCTTCCTTCCTTCCTTTCTTCTTGATATTCTGAACAGGCTTGTTTCTCTAATTTCTGTATGACTATGTTTGTTATTGTCATACAAGAAAGCTACTGATTTTGTGTGCTATTTTTTTATCCTGCTACTTTACAGAAAGTCCTTATCAACTTTAAGAGGTGTTTTGGCAATATTTTAGGGTTGCTTGTGTGTAAATTTGCATCATCTTCAAATATAGATATTTTGACTTCTTCCTTTTCTGTTTGTATTCTTTATGTGTTTCTATCATCTGAATGCCATGGTTAAGGCTATAATTATCATATTATATAGGAATGAGGAGAAAGAAAATGCTTGTATTGTTCCTGATTTGGTAGAAATGCTTTCAGTCTTTCTCCATTTAGGAAGATGCTGGCGGTAGATTGGTTACATACAGCTTTTTTATGTTGAGATAGGGTCCCTCTATTCCTTGTCTCTCAAGGCCTTATTATGAAGGGTGTAGATTTTTCAAAGCTTCTTCCTTTAGTTATTAAGATGATCCCATGATTTCTGACCTTGAGGCTATTAAGAGTGTCTTGGATATGCTTATTCATCTAAGGACTTAAAAGACTTTATTTGCTGCATAAAGTTTGACTAAGAATGAAGTCAACCCAGATAAATCAGAGGCAGGAAGAAAGGAATTCTGTCACTTTTCCTGGGGAGATATGACCAAACATTATTGACCCCAAATATGGCATCATGGAAGACCAAAGTAATGATTCTACTCAAGGCTAGCTTGGTTAATGAATGACTTCATTGGGGTTACTTATAGAAGCATTGGTGAGAGGTTATTTACAAGAACATGGGTAACTCAAAGGTAGATGCATCCTTGAAAGGTCCCCTCCAGAATGGTGACAACTCAGTAAAGCTGAATCTTGGAGTTTGCTGCCCAACTCATAGGCAACTCCTCTTTTACAGAACCTTGTGGAGTGGCTCATGAGTCTTGTAGCTTTCTCAATTTCCTGACTCTTCCCTCTCTCCTCTTCCCAAGATGTTTCAGCTTAGAGGCAGTAGCTAGACAAGAGACCAGCAGAGCAAGCATGGCCCTGGGCTGCATTGAGACCTTGAGATATTTATACCCAAGTTTTTAAAGTGTGAGGGAGGACCTTTGCAAGTATGAGGGTCAATAAGGTCCCTTCCTTCCTGTCACAGTATCTTAAAGACCTAAAGCATTAACACAAAATGCCGGTTAAAAGCCTCATGAATGTTACCTTAAACATGAGAATGTCCCACCAACCTGTGAATAAAAATGTAATGTCACGGACATTAGTGGATCGTGAATGAGAGAGGTTAGATTCTGGTTATATGGAAGGTGGGGGCAAGAAAGCAAGTGTCTTTGTCTCTGTCTCTCTCAGGCGATGGCACCACCACCAAGCTACCTTGTGGGCTGGGACCAGGGTTGCTTTGTGCTTTATCATCCCTTCTCTGAATTTGGACACTACCACTGGTATGAAAGTATAATTTAACAATGTGTTTAGTTGGCTATACCCTTAGCCTTCAAGTTCAGACCCTCCTGCTTGGCCCCCTGCCTGTCCACAGGGGCAGAAGCCAGGCCAGCATCTCCAGGCATATCTACCCCTCTGAGCCAAGGCCTAGGAAAGAACTGCAGTTTCTACTTTAGATTAATACTCAGGTCTCCAGATATTATTTGCTATACGCGAAGAAACCTGTTCTAAAGGTAGTAAACAGAGCAAAGCACCTTCTTCGTGTGGCAAATCCTGCTCATAAGGTGCATTGGCTTTCTTCTCTGGCCCAGCAGGATAACGCAACCTGGTAGCCAGCAATGCATCCAGTCTTCAGTAATGGTTCAAATGTGGTATGTCCAGTCTGTTCCTGTTGAATTTTCTCTTGCCGATGCCTCTTCCTGCAGGACTTGAAGGTCACTCCTCAATACATAGGCTGCCTAGTTAACACATGCTTCTGAACGCTATCTAGAATTCAGTTCAGATTAAGGCTCTGCTGCTAAGGAGCTGTGTGACCCTGTGAAAGCACCCTTACCACCTGCACCCCCCCTTTTTTTAAGGTGGGACAAAAGAGGAACTGAGGGAGTGCACAAGAAGTACTTGGCCCAGTGCCCGACTTTTAAATCTTCACGATGTTTTCTTCCGCTCTTAGCTTACGCATTCTGTCAGCCTCGGTGAGGTGAGCCACTTTTCTAATAAAAGAATATATCCAGACCTTCCAAAACACAAAGCAATTGCAAAGGGCAGTGTATTATAGCCTGACTGATAAAAGCTGGGCTTTCTAAGCCATAAAATGGAGAGCATGCTGGTGTCTGTTAAGACACGTCTCTCATTAGGCTAGGAAGCTTAGAGTTCCTGGAACAGAGAGCATCCAGGTTAACACATATGTGTCTAGAGGGCTTCAGAGTCTGCCCAAGGGAACTGCAAGAGAGCAAAGTGTCCTAATAACTCTTCCAAATCAAGAAAACTACCTCCTTCAGAGAGTCCCGCAGTCTTCTACCTCCCGAGAAATGTATTCTTTCTTGCAGTTTGCAGGTGTTTTTCCTATCTCTGTCCATCCCAGCTTCAAGTTCTTGCTACGTGTTTCTATTTCATCATGCTCAAATCACGGTTAGTGTGAAAGGAACGGCCCTTTTGCTGTTGCTGGCGGGGTGGAGAGAGTTTTATGGATGAGCCCGTGTATCATTGCCCGACTCGGGAGTTCTCAGTGAGGAGCTGGGCTTGCAACTCACAGGTATAAAGCAAGGGCTGCCTTTGCACTCTTGAAGCTTCTGGTCTAGCAGGTGGGCAAGCACTGAGTGAGTCTGTGAGCAGGCGGTCCGTGAAAACAAGAGCAGACTGCTGTGGGGGAGGAGAGGGCATGAGGCAGTGGGGGGCAGGGGATGAGGTGGTCGCTCAAGTTTCAGTCCGTTTCTACAATATCAGAAAGAGCCAGTGTCTTAGTCAGGGTATCTATGGCTGTGAAGAGACACCATGACTGTGGCAACTCTTACAAAGAAAACTTTTAACTTAGGCGATGGCTTACAGCTTCAGAGGTTTAGTCCATTATCATCATGATGGGGAGCGTGGCAGTGGGCAGGCAGATGCAGTGCTGGCTGCCTCTTGACCAGAAGGCAACAGGATGTCGACTGCCTGTCACACTAAGTGAGACTTGAGGAAAAGACCCCCAAAGGCTACCCCCACAGTGACACACTTCCTCCGGCAAGACCACATCTCCTAGTAGCGCCACGTCCTTTGGAGGCCATTTCCCTTCAAACCCCCCACAGCCAGGAAGACACAGTGCATTTCCAGGTGTGGAAGAGACTCAGTGTTTTCGAACAAGATGGAGGGAAGTCGGGTGTAGGATTAGAAAGGGGGGAGGGAGAAGGCAGGGAAAGGGGGGAGGCCAAAGTGGAAAAACCTGCTTGCAGATGATGCAGTTGGTCACTGTGCGGCTTCCCACAGTTCTGATAGTCATCAGAATGCTGTCGAATGGCTGCTGTTGATTCTGCATGGCGAGAGGAGGCTGCGGGAGGAAAATCTGTGGAGATGGGAGAACCCAAAGGTCTGTGGAGGTTCACGTAAAGAGGCAGCAGCTCGGCTGAGGTGAAGAGACACACACTGTGTGGGACCTGTCTGGGCGGCAGGAGAAATAGTTCACACTGACTAATACCGGAGGGACCAAGGGAAGGAGTCCTAAGTCCCTGACTTACGCTGCTGGGTGGATGGCTTTTTCCATCCACTGGGCTGGAGAAGACTTCTCTGGGAAAAGTTGTACAAAATCAGATTTCGGTTTTAAACATAACAACTTTGAGACCCATCCAAGATTTTTTTTACATACAAATACCACATAAGAAGGTGAATGTTCCAGAGAGGAATCCAGGGCCTGGAGAAATGTTTGGGAAACACCAGCCAGAGAGTGAGTGGTGTGTAAAGCTATGCAATCAGATGAGACTATTTAGAGACAAGGCCAAGAAGAAACTAAGGATCATAGCATGGAAAACCCAATAATTAAGGACAAAGTAATATGAGACATAAATGATAACATGGATGGATAGGAAAATGCCCGTAAAGACCTTCTACCAAAGGGAGGGGGCTCAGCTGTGAGTGGCCTAGAAGAACATCAGAAAAGCAAACCTTGGGTTTTGTTGCAAAGGGGAGAACCAGCAACTGGGTTTCCTGGCCCAATGCTAAACTTATATCTGAGATTCCCATAGCAAAACCCAAATTAAACAGAGGGGCCTGTGATGGTTTGAATCCAGTGTCCACCCCAGGCACATGCTCAGAGTGCTGATTCTCTCGCCCCATCATGATTGTCAGGCAGAGGAATCTTTTTTTTTTT
>PVIU01027514.1:0-20368 GCA_004026605.1 Ondatra zibethicus | reverse complement strand
ACTTTATGCTATTTGTGGCTATTGTGAAAGGTGATGTTTCTCTGATTTCCCTCTCAGTTTCTTTATCCTTTGTGTATAGGAGGGCTACTGATTTTTTTGAGTTGATTTTGTATCCTGCCACTTCACTGAAGGTATTTATCAGCTGTAGAAGTTCTTTGGTAGAGTTCTTGGGGTCACTTATGTACACTATCATATCATAAAGGAATACTTTTTTATGGATAATTTGGGTTCCCCAATTATATAAAGGCCAAATTAAAAGTAAAACTTCTTTTCTAGACCTTTACACTAATTTGGACCTCGTTAAAGAGTTCATTAAACACTGGTGTGTGAAAATGTGAATCCGTTGATTGACCTCTCAATAGTTATGTATTAAGCATCTGTCCTTAGTGAGTCAGTGAAATTTAATGAGGATTCAAAAGTAAATAAAACAGATTAAAGTTGGATAGAATGAGTTATAAATGCTGCTTCAAATGGACAGAATTACTATCACCTTTGAACTCATTAAACATGCAAGAATTCAAGAGATGTATTTATAAAACCCTTGTTATTTTTGGGCAAGCAAAGCTGATGATCACATGAATAAGGATAATGTCTAAGAGCAGATACAAGTGAATGGATGCCCCTACCTCTACCATTACCCTACCATGAGCATTGTTTGCATTAAAATAACAATATTTAATATGTTAGACATTCACCACAGCAATTTTTATTTTATTTACTTCCATTGTTAATGTGGGACGATGCTCTTATATCCTGTAAAGTTTTGTCAGTTGTACTGGTTTCATAAAATGCTGATTGGGCCAGTAGCCAGTTAGGAATTATAGGCAGAATGACCAGAACAGGTGAATTTTGGGAAGAGGAAAGGCTCAGTCTGCAGTCATCATAGAAGAAGCCAGACAAAGAAGAAGCAGGATGAGAATGCTTCACTTATAAAAGGTCCCAAGTCACGTGGCCTACACAGAAAAGAACTATGGGTTAATGTAAGTTATAAGAGTTAATAAGAAGCCTGAGCTAATAGCCAACTAGTATATAATTAATGTAGACCTCTGTGTGTTTCTTTGGGACTGCATAGCTACGGGACAGGATGGGACAGAAACCTCTGTCAACATAGTGTACCAAATAAATTTTGCAAATACCAGTATCCCTCCCATGAACAAATCACAGTTAAGTAGGTCTTGTGGATATTTAATAAAAAATTAATAAATTAAAAATGTAATAAAGAATGAATGAATTAAACAATATTTTCCTTCTTTTTATGTGTATTATATATTTATTTTAGCCCAAAGTGAATTAGATACATATTATATAAGATTCTACAATATTTATTAACTAATAACTTTCTTTTTTTAATTTTTTTACCAGCAGCAGCACCTGGAAAACTAATAACTTTCAAGTGGAAGTACATTAAAAGATAGAAAAGAATCCTGTTATGTATCATAAAAATGCACATATGATAGATAATTAGTTTTCTTTGAGTAAAGTCTAAAAGAGAAGCATGTTTAGCGATGTTGAAATTGTTGCTATAGAAACATGTGTAATGCTTTGCTCTATTGTCATAAATGTGTTGTGGAAGACACTATTAAAAATAGTTGCAGAATTTATAGGGTGATGTGATGGTTTGGAAGAAAAACTGTTCTATGATCTCAAATTCACACACTTGGATGTTGCTGATAAACTACTTCAACACTGAGGCCTGGGTTAATGAGCTGTGCAGGACTGACTCTCTGTGCCTAGGAGAAGGCCACAAGAAAATGACTTTGAAAAGCCCAGTACTTGGAAACCATTTCCAAACAGACTGGAGACCAGGGCTTCTAACGGTTTAAGGTGAATGCATTTGTCATGAGTCTTGTAGCTATGACGTAAAGCCCTACAAAGTCAGCTTATGGATATAATAATTCATTTTTCTTCACAGTTTGGTGCCACAATCCAGAGTGACAAAGATGTCAGGAGGGCAGGCGCTGGAGGCAGTTGGCCATGATGCATCATTCCACAGAAAGCTGCGACCCATAGTGCATGTGGGGTTTCTCACCAAACATTTTTAGTCAGCTTAATAAGGCTGATTTGCAAGGTGATAATGCTAATAATCTCGAGGGGTAAAAAACTTTTGATCATCGTGTACTATAATTTATAAAGATAATTTTCATTTTATAACTTTATATGGATAAGTTTCATGCATTCAAATGAGAATATGCCCATAGACTGGAGTTGCTTAAATTTTTTTTTCCATTCTAGACACTCACTAGAGAAGAATGTATATGACAATTGGCATTTAAGTGTATGAACTCAGCATGCAGTATGAGGTAATTATTTATAATAAAACATAAATAAAAGTATTTAAATTACTTATTTGGTATTTTAACATTTATTACAAATGAAAGTAAATTTAAAACTAGTGAAATAAATGTCATTATTTATAACGGAAATAAAGAATTAAACCCTGGATCCACATTTACTATTATAGGATATAGAATATTTTCAATATTGGTCATCATATATAATTGTTTTTGACATATAATTATTCATTCTGAGAATAACACCTCATACACATTGTAGTACAACATGGCAGAAATATATTCAGACTCAGGTTAGAAATTTAGTCCTAACCCAATCCAAAATTCATTTAACACACTTCTAAATGCAAACTCAGTGATTAAGTTAATCAAACACTCTAAAACAATACAATTCAAGAATATACAATTTGAGAAACGATGGCCTGAAAACATGAAAAAATTTTGTTTTGTAATTGTACCATTATGTTCATAAGAATAGAAAATGTTGCATGCCCAGCAATAACTCTTAGATTCTTAGTGCAAAACTGAATTGTTGGATCGAAGTTGAGGTGTTTCAGGAAGTATTCATTGCTTTTACATCTTATGTGGCATTAGCAATGCAAAGTAGTAAGTGGTAGTGTTCTTTCTGTACCAAGGCTACAGTGAAGTTCAATAAACGAACTCTAGAAAACAGCTGCCAAGGCAGCTTCAGATGCATCAATCACTTATTTTTAAAGTATCTGTTTAGTCCTTGTAATATCCCCTATTATTGCCAAGTTTTCCACAAGCCCCAAATTTAACTACGTGACTCCGTATGGGGTCAAGACTCACAGTGTAAGGAGTTTTGGGTTATCCCATTTTTAATCCTCAAATCCTTGTTACTTCATCATTTCTGTGTTATCAAAAACTGTATTTTTGTTGGCCTCCCATGTCTACTTGTTTTTAGATATTATAACAACAAGCACAAGAATCAATCATTTTAGTTTTAATATTGAAAAGCTTTAAACTCCAGGCTTCAAGATTTTTTTAATTTTTTCTTTCTTTCATTAGATTTTTTTTAAAAATACCAATTTAAATTTGCATTCCCTTCCCTCCTCTCATTTCCTCCTCACATCTTCCCACCCCACCCCCAACCAATCCTCAGAGAGGATAAGGCACATTGCTTTGGGGAAGGTCCAAGGCCCTCCCTACTATATCTAGGCTGGGAGAGAAGAGAATAGGATCCAAAAAAAGCCAGTACATGCAGTAGGGATAAATCCTGGTGTTATTGCCAGTGACCTCACTGTCTGCCCCAGCCATGGAACTGTCAACCACATTCAGAGGCTCTAGTTTGGTCCTATGCTTGTTCCTTCCCAGTCTGATTGGAGTTGGTGAGCTCCCATTAGCTCAGATATACTGTTGCAGTTGGTATACCCATCATGGTTTTGACCTCTTTGCTCATATTCTCATTCCTCCCACTCTTCAGTTGGAGTTTGGGAGCTCAGTCCAATATTCCAATGCAGGTGTCTGTCTCTGTTTTCATCAGTTGCTACATGAAGGTTCTATGGTGATATTTAAGATATTCATCAGCCCAACTACAGGGCAAGTCAAGATTGGGCCCCCTCTTCTCTATTGCTTAGGGTCTTAGCTGGGGGCTTCAAGTTTTAATTAACAATGAAATGTTATGTAAGCCATCAAGGATTCTATTTCATGTGACCATTGGTTTTCAATCTCTTATTTATCTATTCTACACTTTCCTAACTCATTGCCTTTAAATTTTAAGAAATCACTATGTTATATTTAGCACAAACATTCCTCTGTCATCTAAAATTATGTATAGAATTAGTTTATAGAAACAATTATAAAACTTCATATAAAATCCATACCTTGAAAATCAGTTTTAGAATTTTGAGAGAATGAAAATTATACATATTTTGTGGATTACTCCATATTTCTATGTTCCACAAGAAGAGAAATGAACAGAATTTTCTGTAAGGGTTATCACAGTCAGCACTAACATAGCTGGGGTTAAGTAAAGTTGAAAAACTTTAGAGTCACACCATGGTAAGCTTTGTTCCTAGGTGCTATGTAGAAATTCTTCATTCTCCCAAAAGAGTATGTTCTTATAGATTATAGTTCCCTTAAGACTACAGTGCATTTGTTACTTTGCCTTCATGTTTGTAGGCTTAGTGTAGACTGAGCCATTTACTCAGACATGCTTAAACATTTGCATGCTATTTTCTCCTGGGATTACTAAAAGGTTTGAAAAAGAACTAGATGGATCATCAAGTATTTATGATCTGTTTAAGCATGATAATCACTCCTTTAAACTAGTGTGTGTGTGTATGTGTGTGTGTGTGTATGTGTGTGTGCGCGCACATGCATGCATGCACGTGTTCTGATTTTAATTTCCCAGGCAAAATGATCCTCTCAGTTTTTGTTCTTGGAAGCTCTGTACACAATATTTAAGCAAATCTCTATATTTACTTAAAATACATTGGTTTCTCACTTCTTGTGCAGCAGGAGGTAACAGCGGCGTATCTGAGTCTCTACTCTAGGTCCCCAAAGGCTAGGTTCAAGTTCCCTGCCTGTCTGTCTTTTTCCTTTTCAGGAAGTATCAGAAAAATGATTTTGAAGCTCATTGGGTTTACTGACCAAATGGTCTTCTGGCTGTAGGATTCGTCCTGATATGTTTTTGTATGAAATATAAAGAATTTTTATCTGATAAATGAAGTCTATAAAGGATAATTTAATGTCTTACAATTTGAACTTTCAAATTGTTATTATTACTATATGAATCAATATTTCTCATAATCTTGGATACAAACAAGCTACATAATCTGTTGTTATTCAAAGGGAATAAAAACATAAAGTATGGAAAGATGATTGAGGTTCCTAAGATTATGAAATTAGGAAAATTGCATTTATCTTAATGAAATCCATGTATTAGTTTTTTGTTTTATTAAGAAAGTGCTATGTGACAAGAAAATGTACATTTAAACAGGGAGTATTGCTCAGTGGTTAAAAAAAGCAATGATATTTTGAAATTTGCAGTCTAATGGATGGAACTAAAAAAATTTCTGAATAAGGTAATGCAGACCCAGAAAGACAAACACAGTATGTACTCACTCATAAGTGGATATTAGACATAAAGCAAAAGATAACTAGACTACAATCCACAGGCCCAGAGAAGCTATGTATAAAGGAGGATCCTAAGAGGGACATATATGGAAGTCCCCATGAAAGGGAAATAATTAAGTTATCCTTCATAAACTTGATAAAGAAAAGGATGGTAATGGAAACATGAGGGCTTGAAATAACCAAGCTGGGGGATATAGGAATGAAAGACATATCTTGGTAGAGGGATCCATTATGGAGTTAGGGATAAATCAGTTGTTAGGGAAAATCCCAAGAATTCACAAGAATGACCCCAGCTAAGACTCCTAGCAATAGTGGAGAGGGTGCCTGAACTGACCTCGCCCTAAAATCAGATTAGTGACTACCCTAGTTGTCATCATAGAACTTACATTCAGATTCAGTGATCCACACTGGGCTAACTAATTTCCTGGGACATAGTGGAAGTGAGGGAGGAAGAATCATATGAACAAAGGGGTGTCAAGATCATGACTGGGAAAACCACAGAGACAGCTGACCCAAGCTAGTGGGAGCTCACAAACTCTGGACCCACAGCTGGGGATCCTGCATGGAACTGAACTAAGCCCTCTGAATGTGGGTTACGGTTATTTGGCTTGTTCTGTTGGGTGTGTGTGTGGAGGGGAATAGCAGTATGACCAGGACTTATCCTGTGTCCATGAATTGACCTTTTGGAGCCCATTCCTTATGGTGGGATACCTTGCTCAGCCATAATACAGGGGGAGAGGCTTGGTCCTGCCTAAACTTGGTATTCTAGACTTTGTTGATTCCTCAAGGGAGGAATCTTAGGAGTGGATAAGGGTGGGATGGGGGATGTGGAGGGGCAGGGAAAAGCGGAGGGAGGAGAAACTGGGGCTAGTATATAAAATTAAAAAACTTTTAAATAAAATAGAAGTTGAATTATATTTTTCTCATGGTATCAAGAATCACATCTCTTATCATTACTTTAAATATTTATTTACTCATATAGTCTCATAGGAGTTTTTCTTGCATTTATTTATGTGTATCATGTCCATGCCTAGTGCCTAAGGAGGCCAGGAAACGGAACCAGATCCTCTGAAATTGGGGTTGTGATATATCATGTGGATGTAGGGATCCAACTTACATCTGCAAGAGTAGCAATTGCTCTGAACCACTGAGCTATGTCTCAAGAACCCATTTTTATAACTATCAGATGTCAGTAAAATATTGTCAAAATATTGCCATTGGGGGATGAGCAGGTACTCAATAAAATTTAATAGTTTCATACCTCAAGAACTTATGTGGGTTGACTTTGTGGAGAAACTTATTGACCAAATCTCCATTATTTTCAAGATGAAAAAGATACAGAATAATCATAATCTCTTGCCATGGTAAATGAGAATGCTGGAAACTAGTGTATCAGTTCCCTCCAGTGAAATCCTGCCTCCTTTCAGCACCTTTTCGTCATTACTGCTCCTGCATTTGTGGGCCACAGAATGTCTCCTTTCTTTTTTTCTTACCCCCAATAATAAATGATTTCTATTACCAAATCCCTTCCTTAAATCTTCCCTTTCCTATGTCCAAGTCTATAAACCTATCATTCTCTGCTGACACTAAGTGGAGCCGTCATTAGGAGCCTGCTGGTTATCCTAGATGCTGGGTTTTGTAAGGACACATTTCTTTCTTGACAGGATAATAATTTGATTATACTGATTATGTGTTCTCCAGGCACAATCTCCATTCCTGGATGATTGCTCTCCGTTTTATTATAGAAATGCCTCAAGGCATGGTTAGTTTTGTAGAGAGAAATGCTTTATGTGTTTTAAGAGACTTGGTTTCTGTGTTCAAGTGTAGAACTAAAGACCTCTAATCCAAAAGTTTATGCTTTAAATAATAAGAAAGATTTTGGTGTGTATGAATCTTTTTGTATGATTTTTTGTTTTGTTTTCCTTCTGTATTTTCGATGAAGTGCAGATTTGATCAAAATGTCACTAAGTAAAACACAAAACAGAAGGGGAATCATAAAATATGAAATCAGAAGAAATTCTGCAATTATGCTTCTTATCTCTATCCTGAACATGATATTTGAAAATGAATCTGAAATACATGATATATGCAGAGAATCAAAAGCGCAGAGACTCAATGAGCTTTGTAGCCATACTCTGAGTAAACAAGAAGCTCATCCCATGAAGTGCTTTTACCCCATGGTGGCAGGAGAATGATAATAATCACATTACCTGAAGAGCCAAAAAGCCGAAGTCAAATTGCTCTGCCCTTAAATTTCCTATAGATGTGAGCAGGCATGTATGTATACAACAACTCCATCCCCTGAAAAAGGTAGAGAGAAATCTTAATGATGAATACAGACACATAGGCATACAGCATCTCCTCCAACAAAACTTATACAATAATGTACTGGGGATGGGGAATTTCCAGTGGAAATAAACAGAAATGTTTTGCTCTGCACTGGGAAAAAAATAAATCCCCGTGTGTGGGAAATCCAGTGCTGTTCCATCTCTCTGCATGTCACTGTGCAAAGGTGACTATTACAGTTTTCAGGTGGAAAATACCTGTATTTGGTTAGACTACATATTGAAAATAGACTTTGACTTCTTTATGGTAACAATGCTGTAAATCACTGTATCTGACTTCAATGAAGAACCAAACGAAAAATGAGCAAGCCCACATATGCCTGCTCTGCTCACTAGTATCTACAAGTCCTGTTGTAACTCCTTTGTATCTATGCATGCATCCTTCCAAATGACAAATTTAGAGCAGTATTTGATGTACATGGAAAAGGGATAGATTTATTCATATTCATGTGAAATATCTTTTTTTTTCTGTGAAATGATCCTAAAGACTGACAAAGGGTGATAACTGGAAAGACTCCGGATGCAGAGGAAAGACAGTCAGCAGCATGTCGTGTGAATGGTCCTGGCCAAAAGCTGTTGCTTTATTTAGTAGTAGTTACGATTGATGGTGGAGAGAGCCCCACACACTCGTTTCTCCTGGGTCCCCGAAAAGGGGTTTCTTTCCAGCAGCTAGCAGGTCTTAATTTTCCATTGGTTGCCTCTTCCATTCCGTTTCTCAACTCGTGCTCGTTTCAGAATGTTTGAACTGATTCCCACTGGATTACAAGTATGAGTGGCAAAAAAAATTGTAGGGTACAAAATTAGAATGTTCTGGTCATCTGAGCAATGTGCAGCATGTTACATGAGAGCACAGCTGATTAGCATACAAGGGTTCTCCAATTTAGCCTTGGAAATTGTCAGATATGGAGTGAAATTGCCCCATGTGTCAAGGCCTGGCTTCAGTTGCACAGGACCCTGCTCTGTAAAGTCTGTGACAAGAAATTAACTAATAAAAGGCTTAATTTTTAATTAAACAACATCTCTGATGGATGAAAATTGATTCCTTATATATGTGAGCTTGTGAAGAACTGCAGGCGACACAAATACAATGGCGAAGAATCTTTGTGCTTTCCTGGAAGTTTTGCTAAGACTGGGTACAATACTGTTTGTTAGTTTTTTTCAGGATCATGGAGTAATGATTTTATTTATTATTTTAGTTTTTTCTACAAATCTTGTTATGGCATCTGACACAATGTAATTTTTTATTTTCTTCAAGACTAGCTAACTTCTGAGATTTTTACAAACATGATATAACTAATACAATACTTTGTTGATTCCCTAAAATAGTAAGAGTACATTTATTGTTATTATTATTAATTCTCACAACTCAACCTAGATTCACCCTCTACTCTCTTTCCATTCTGCTTCCTGTTTCTCCTCATTTTTATGCTCTTAATTCTGTTTTAGGAGAAAATATCTCGCAGCAGATATCCTGTTCCTCTGATTCTTAAAATCTTTTTTTTGTGTGTTGGAACATACATTTATTAATTGTGTATACGGCACCCCAATGACATTTGTCCCATACATGCTTTCTGCTATGATCTCCATTTCTTGCCAAAGCACAAAGCTTCTTTGATGAGAGGTGAAGGTTACATCTGTCTGTAGGCATCAGGATAAGTTTTAAGAAGCAATGATAAATAATATATGTTGGGGAGAGCCTGCTGTTAGTTCCCGACCACTTAGCCCTGAAATAATCATACAGAAACCATATTATTAAAATTACTGATTGGACCATTAGCTCTAGCTTCTTATTTGCTAACTCTTACATCTTAATTTAACTCATTTTTGGTAATCTGTGTATCACCACGTGGCTGTGGCTTACCAGGTAAAGTTCCATCCTGTATCTGTCTCCAGCAGGGCTACATGGCTTCTCTCTGACTCTGCCTTCCTTCTACCTCGCTATTGGCTAAGACATTTTCTCTATTCATTAACCAATAAAATCAACAAATAGACAGAAAGACCTCCCATACAAAATATAGGTTGGAAAAATGGCAGTATTAGTCTCTCCTATAGATTCTATGGCACAACCTGCCACAAGAATTTGGCAACATCTATAGTTCCAATCAAGAATTCACTCCTGTTGAATAGGCCCAAAGTTCAAGTAAGTGATGTTGGGTACTGCCAGAATATAAGCACCACCATTGTACCTTCCAATATAGCTTACTTGTTTTGGTATATTTGTGGTTTGTAGACATTCTAGTTGAATAGCACTATTGATTGCTTTTCTCCCTTGACAGCTTGCACAACTCCATCAGAGACTCTGAGATGTAGTTCTCATGAAGATGGGTACCAGGTCAGTTCCAGGGTGATTCATGCACATCTTCTGTTCAAAGAATATGATTCCTTCAACAAAGACATCTGGGAGTTTTCATCTAAAATGAGCTTCGGTTGAAGCTGAAGCTGCTGTATTTCCAGCACATGTTAAGTAGCAGAGATCAAAAGCATGCACCCCAACGTACCCTGTGCTTTATGGTCTTTTCTTTCTGCAAAATATCATAATTTCACTAAAAATTCTCAGATATAAAAGGGAGGCTTCAACAATTGTTGAGAAAAGACTTGCTACAAATATATACTTGATTTTAAATGAATGCAATTCCTCTCTATAAAGAACATAATGTTTCTTGTTCTGCCATTACAATATACATCTTTTTTTTAAAAAAACCAGCTTGAAAATATCAAAAAATATCAATTCAGAGGATATGTTTATCATTTTTTCAAGCATAAGGCTTCAAATACAGTACCATCTCAATCTACTTAATGGATGATATGATCTTATTTGTTTTAGTATTGTTAAGTCACCACGCAGGTTTATCTGTTTTAACTAAAGGATTGTAATTATTAAAACATTACAACTGAAAAACATATTGTGTTTGAGGATGAAACACAGCTGGAAGAGGCACACTACCTCAAGCACCAGATGCTCAGTTTTTGTCATTTGTTTAGAATTATTTAAACATATGCATGAATGAACAGAAAGATGAGGAGGTGCTAGTTTTTTTATTGAAAAGTTGTTACCTTTTTTTAATAAACACTTTTTATTTACTGTTTTCTTATTTCTTTTATTTTTAATGTTTTAATATAATTGCATCATTTCTCCCTTCAAATTCCTCACTCTTATACTCCTAGTTGCTCCTGGATTCTTTTTTCACTAATTGTTGTTATATTGATATATCTATAATATATTATCGATATAATATCATATATTCATAATTCAAAATTACACCTGTTTGGTATGTATGTTACTTGTATGTATGTTTTCAGATCTTTGTAGTTGGCATGCTCTTCCTGAGGAAGATGATTTCTTCTACTCTCAGAATTCCTTACATGCTTGTAGTTCTGTGTGTAGGGTTGAGACCTCATGATACTTCTCTTGTTCACTTTGGCATGACTCTTGTTGTTGACCAAGTCCAGGTCATGTGTAGAGAGTCATGTTGGTGAGACTTTGCAGGTGTAACTCCTGATATTATTAGGTGATACAATCTCACAACATACTTTCTGGTCCTATAACTCTTACTTACCTCCTCTTCTTCCATATCCACTGAGCCTTACAGACAGGGGTTGATTTTTAGATATATCCACTGGGACTGATCTCCACATCTATTCATTTTGATTTTTGATGGTCTTCTGGGGTCTCCATCTGTTGCAAGGAGAAGGTCCCTTGAGGACTTCACTTATGATGTGAAGTAAAGAAGAAATATTTAGATTGTAGTTCAGGACTGTGCTTGTTTAGTAAGTATAACAGTGAGTGGTGGCAGAACAGAGGCTTTGTAACAAGCAGCAGGCTTAATCCAAGAACATAAAGCTAAGTGCTTTCATCTTAAATGATAATAATTAAACAGAGAACAAATTGGAAACAGGTGAGACTTTTTATTCTCAGTGGATGTCCACTGCCAGTAAGAAATCCCTTGTGCAAGCCATACCTACTAAATCTCCCCAAATAGCACCACAGTTGGGGACTATGCTTTCAAATAACTGAGACTCCTGGAGACACTATTTCTTGAACCATATTTCTCTGACAGTTTTCTACTTTTCTATAGATGAGAGAAACATAACTTCTTCAATCGTTCTATAAAAAATTATATAAAAAACATTGCTATGTAAACATTTGCTCCTTTCATCACTTTTTAAAATATCTTGATTGTGACTCTTTGCAATATTCTGAAACATGTTAATTTCTTTTGATGGTGGACCTCAGAGATCATACTATTACCTTTCCTGCATCTACTGCATAGGCGTGGCATAACTCTTCCACATAGTTACCTAGAGTTCAACCTCAGCATATACACTTGTGCTTATCATAATATTTCCAGTGAGCACAACATTAGTCTGGTGTCTATTCTTATACATATCGTGACCAGAAGCAACTTAGGAGGCAAAGGTTTACTTCATCCTACAGTTTAAAATCCTTCTTGATGAGAAGTTAGAGCCATCCTTATGGCAGGAACCTGAAGGCCAGAACTGAAGAAGAGGTCATGGAGGAGGAACAATGGTTAGTGGATTGTTTTCCATGGCTAGTTCAGCCTACTTACTTACCCCAGCCAAGAAAAACTGCCTTATCCTTTAAACTACACAGAAAAATTTTCAAGGAATGTTTTTTTCTTATCCAATTCATACCCAGTTTTGTTGGTATATTTGCTAATTTCCCCACCTATAGTAGACAAATCAATTGTAAGATCAAATAACAGAAGCATAAAAACAAATATTTCCATGATAACAATTAATACATGCAGAATGTAGTCATAATTACGGGGAAATTTTGGAGTTATAAAAGGTTCTGAAATATTCATCAACTTAAGACATCAACTTAAAAGCTTTATTTTATAAGACTACATTATAGCAATTGCATTTAAAATGTTGCAAATTCCCCAGGAAACCTTATCTGCAGTATATCTAGTAATATGTCAGAGGATTGTCCAGGATTCTGTTGCAGTTTTATTTTCATAGTGCAAATGATTTTTTTCTTCAAGACTGAAAAAAATTTCAATTCAGTAGCCAAGAGCAGTTAACGATACTATCCACGGGGACATTAATACAACCAGGAATTACTTCCTTATATTCAGTCTCTTGGATGGTTGCGTTATGCAGCATTTCCCCTGCTTTATTTCCTAATTGCCATAAGCTATAAAGCTATATAAACAGGATAATACACAAGCTGGAGATATGCACACCCAATTGCAAATAAAATCTCAATGAGTTTTCAGCTAGTAAAAGTCAAAATCTTAGGCATTCAGTGCTTGTTCTAAAAAAATGAGGTGCTTAATGGATATTGTATTATTAGTAACTCAAAGTTTAGTAACTCCTCTAATAGGTCGGGTGGCTGTATCAGAGATGCAATGTTCTGCAGTCTTCCTGTGTATTCTCTACCACTAATCCACAGTCAAGTCATCCCTGCCACTTGATGTATCGCAACCTATGCTGAGATTGTTTATGAGTCTAAGTTAGTTTTCTCAGAGACAGTGAATTTTGTCCCATTTATAATGTGTAAGATCTTTATCTCATTTAAATTCTTTATTAGGTATGCATGGCTGACTTCTCTAAGCTTGTACGGAGAAAATAATTTGAGAAAAATCACATGTCGCTTCCACACTACTATTTGTAGTTAATTACCATGACACATTAGTTCTTTTTTTAATTTATGATAGGATAGACCACATAATAACAGAAGTGGGTATGCAATCCTTAAACTATGTATATAGGTTAAAAACGGTGGGCTGCAGATGTGGTTCAGTTCCTTAAGCTCACACAATGCTTGGAGAAGACCTAAGTGTGGAACACAGCTCTCACACAACACAACTCCCCACCACCTGGAAGTGTTGCTCCAATAATCGAGTACTCTCTTCCGGATTATGAGGAAACCTGCACTCATTCATGCACATGCCCACATACACATAAATACACAATTAAATCACAACAGTTTTTTTTTAATAATCTGGTATCTGATAAGGATGTGGTTACTTGCAGACAGGTCATTCTGCATCATTTCCCATGCAAACATGAGTCCCGGAAGCAATCTGACTCACCCATCTATAATCCTGTTGTGGTGTCACATGCCTGCAAACGCAGGGCTGATGAACCAACTAGCCTAGCCTAATTGGCAAGCCCTGATCCTCATGAAAGTTGCATTTCATATAGCAAAACAACCACTGCTAAATGACTCCTGAAAAAAATTAAAAAAAAAACCACTAAGGTCTGCTTTCTTGCTTATACACATTCATATAGATACAGACACAAACATGTACACATGCTCCTATACCCACACACATGAGCAAATAAATGTAAAACAATAAATATTTCTTAAATAAGAAAGAGAAAACTTTAAGTTCAGTTCGGAAAGCTGTTTTTAAATATATTTTATCGAAAATAGATTCTTCTCTCGTACGGTACATTCAGACCACAATTCCCTGTCCCTTCACTCCTCCAACTCCCCCACCCCACACCTTCCCTTCCTCCCAGATCCATTCCCTCTTTCTTAATCTTTTCCTCCTATTGGGTTTCTTTGTCCATCTCAAATATGAGGACTTTTGCCTTGTCTTATTGTACCAAATTTTGACAAGTTTGTTGTTGTTTCTTGGATGTCTGCTCTTTTTTATAAACTTAATTAATATTGCTCACTAGTATTTTTTACCATGGAACAGGAAGAATTCTTAGTTATACTATTTTCAATTAGTTCACATGATTATAAGTACAACCAACACTGGAGCTTTCAATCTCCTGGGCTCTGAAACCATTTGGTGTTACAGCTCATAGCTCAAAGACAAAAGGTAAGCAAACAGAAACCTTAAGAGTCAAATTCATGTTTATTTAATCTACACCACCTTAAAAATAAAATGTAAATGTGACTTAGAGAATTAAAATTATCTAAAAATGTGTCTAGGAAGCTAAAAAAATAATACTTGAAATATATGGGTGTTTCAATAGTGAATTGGGTTTTGAAAGTTCATAGATCTCAGAAATGAGCAGTACAATTGTTGAACTGGGACTTATTCACTATAAGAACTCTCCAGTTGGTTTTGTCAAGCTGAAAAAGAACCAGGGACTTATAAAGACAGTTCACTGGATATTGTCTCTGAAACAGAGAATAAAGTCTAAGAAATTCATGGGCACCATCAAACAAACCAATATATCCATTATTTGACCCCAGAAGGAAAAGAGATTAAAAAGAGGACAAGGAGTTTACTTAAAGAACCATAAACAACCCTATTTCTATCAATTGTCAGGGAGGAATTTCCTAGTTTTAGTCTATCTTCCAAAAGCAGGATATCTTTAGAAGCTTTATGTACTGGTGATGTTGCTCCTTAGGCACATAACCAATGTTATGGTGCCTTCTGGGACATGTCTGCTGCAGTGCAACAGGAACACATGCCATAAGGCCTTCATTAACCAAACCTGTGGAGATAATCGGAGCTTTGGAGGCAAGGGCAACATGAGTACAAGACTGATTTTCTCTTGATCTTCAAATTGCTTACTTTTCTCTACATATAAAGGAACTTATTACAGTCAAGATTTTATTATTAAAATATAATTTTATTATCTGATAACTTGGAAGTTGACTGCAACACAACATGAATTCAAAGGCAGGGTGTCTTAACTGAGTCAATGCATGTATTAAATTACTTTGATTCTACACGACAGTTTTAAAAGACACAAATTTAAGCTAACTATCTTAACAATGTAAGTACTGCCAGAGTCAGGATTAATTTGTTTACTTTTTTATTTATTTTCTCCCTCACTCTACAAATGTTTGCTCACTGGCTACAATAATGAAATAAACCAAACTGGTTAATATAGGAACGAAAAATACATTAAGTGTGAAGAGACTAATAAAACTCCGATACAGAGGTGTGATGGCCATTATTGTCCACTTCACAAGATCTAGAATTAACAAAGAGACCAGATTCTATAAAATTCTAAAAGAGATTTTACAGATGGTATCACTTGAGATAGAAATATTTACCTTAATCATGACACTGTGCATGATTTGGGACTCTACAATAAATTAAAGAGATAAAGTGAGCTCAGTATGATCATGGGTCACTTTCTGCTTTCTGATTGACTATAAAATGGGGTCAGCTTCACAAATCTTCCTTCCCTGAGGAAGATTATATCCCCGAAGCCAAAATGCACCCTTATTCCTTTAAACTGGTTTTGTCAACGATTTTGACAAAACAAGACAAATAGCAGACTTCTTTAGAATAAATCAGATCAGAATATAGAAGCTTAGAGACAAGGGCTACCACAATGAACTTTGATGTCTGAATTTTCAAGTGAAGGGTAAGGGAATTATAATAAATTTTTCCTTTTCATTTGTTAGTTTTCAGAGAAGGTCTTTTATATAATGCAAGCTTGCCTAAATCTTACTGTGCAGCCCAAGAATGCTTCATCCAGCCTCATTTTGCTTTAGTCTTTCAGATGCTGTGATTCCATGCATGTGCCACTGTGTGAAGTAGGAGAATGATATTTTACCCTTCCTGCAAGCAAACAGCTTGACCGGGCACAGTTGTTTTAATTATGGGAGGAGGTGCAATACTCTGAGTCAGAGGCAAAGGACTGATGAAGGCTCTTGATGATTCTATGTGGTGTACACAAATTTGCATTTGGTCTTTAAGCAAAAACTATTTATACTAATTGGCAGATGGAGGGATGAATTTAATTATTCAACTACAAATTGTATATTGTGAAATAAAAGCTTCCACAAGTTACAGAGAAAAGAGTTAAAATGGAGTGCTAAGGAATGAAATAATATAATTAAAAACTAAGATGCAGATAGCATCATATACTGAAGAAAGAGACTTGAAGTAAGAATTGTACACACATAGTTGTGAATGGATACAGGAGTCTGTGAAAGCTGTAATACCAGGATGAAACAAATATCTGAAGACATGTCTAGCTCATAAAGAAAGCTGTGTCTATGTTTCACAGGCCAGTGAATAACCTTGGGCTCTGTGACAAAAGCTAAATACTAAAATCCTCTAGGTGCTATGTGTCTTAGTTTGGGATATTACCATATAGCACACATAAAGAATCATAACTAAGGAAAAGATAATGATCTTTTATTCCAGATCTGTAATTTTCATAGCTAATGACTGCAATTAAGATATCCAAACACAACCATGTCATATTTGGTATGCCTGGCAGTCTCAGGATTGCTAAAGAACCTGTCACGGGAAGAGTAAGGTTGTTCTCTTTTCAGAATGAGTCATTCTCAAAAAGGAAGTCTGTTCATCACACAGACTGAATACTGATTCAAGTGTCCATTCCAATCTAGGTCTGATATCTGCATTGAAATTTCACTGTAACTGTTCTAAGATAGCCTTATTTCCTCAAGATTTGGTAACTTTGTTTATTATAAAATATACTTGCTCAAAGTGGATTCACATTTACATGTAGTCACTTTTCCTATGGGTGTTTTTTCTAAGTATGTACAACTCTGGATATTAATAACAATGCTTCTGCTTTTTATTCATAAAAATGTCATTATTAATCACCAAATAAAACTAATTCCTAAGTAAATTATATCCAATATGGTCTATATAATCTCATATATTTAAGGTACTATTGCTTTAGATAAGATGAATAAGCTCTACTAATAATACATAATGCAAGACTTTAAAGTTCAAGGTGATTATATTTTATGAACATGTGCAGTACTATTTGTCCTGCCATTTATACAAATAGTGGAAGGGTCATTTAGAAAAAAAATCTTCAAACTTTTATGAAGATAATTTTCAAAACATGAAATAGAAAGGGAAACATGCTATACTATTTATTAATTATCTGAGAATTTTAAATGTGCATATAACAAACACATTTTGATCATATTTATTCTACACTTTTATTGTAGCTCTTCCAGATTCACCCCATCTTCTTTCCAACTTTATGTCCTCTTTAAAAAATATATCCACAGAGTCCAATATGTGCTGCTCTTACACGTGGATATGTGGGACCACTCACCGTGGAATCATTACCTAAGAAGGGACCATGTCTTAACAAAAATTGACTCTCACTTTTCCAACAGATATTACCTGCCCATAACTCGTCAGCTCAGATTGGTTGGGATCTTTTTCTCAGTCTTCAGTCTGGATTGTAGCATGGCTAGACATAGTGTGAATTTTGCTGCTAACTTGAGCTGCTGCGAGGTTATAATAGTTAGATCATGTTCAGAAGAAATCATTTTGCTCTGTTTCCCTAACCTGTATGTTGGAGGGAGGGCCCAATTGTTTGTCCCAGCTGCCCGGCTTGTTTAGCCCTGAAATGACCATGCCCAAACTGTATTAATTAAATTACGGCTTGTCCCATTAGCTCTAGCTTCTTATTGCTTAACTCTTACATATTAATTTAACCCATTTCTATTAATCTGTATATCACCCTGAGGTTGTGGCCTACCAGCCAAGTTCCGGTATTTCTGACTCTGGCGGTGGCTCTATAGCGTCTCCTTGACTCTGCCTTTTTTTTCCCCAGCATTCAATCTAGTCCTCTCCGTCTACCTAAGTAGGCACACAGAGGGGACTCCCACATTTCCTGTAACTATTATAATTTTCCCTGCCTGTTCTTTTCCTTCAATATTCTATAATCCGAAACCTCGCAGGGAGGGAGTGTAATATAAATGCCACATTTAAATCTAAGCAATGCATAACCACTCAGTCTCTGCACCTTAACCATTTGGGAGTATCTGTGTCCACTGCACAAATAAACGTTTGATACAAATGTGAAAGCAATTTGATGGTGTATCCATTTGGCAAAATAATAAAAGGAGGGTCTAGCCTGTAGTATATGAGTTCCTCTATGGCTTCCCTGATAGAGTTACAGCACTAGGCATGTGTATCCTCCTGTAGATCATTTCTTAAATCCAATCAGAAAGAAGGTAACATATTCATAACATTTATATTGTGAATGCACCCATGACTGTAACTGGCCAAGCAAGTTACAACTTCTCAAGCACTTTTCACCCTCAGCAACCTGGTGGCACCTTCTAGTACAAACTTGATTTCTGTCTTTTCTGTTACTAAGATGTTGTTATTTTTAGTAGTAGTCTTTGGAATGTCCCTGGCCAACAACCCAGTAGAAGTATCTGATATCTGGCACTGATTCTTTTTTTAATTGATAGTCTATGGTTTCTGAGAGGAGCATTGTTACCTTCCCTATAGGATAACTCCAATTGACCTCCTTTTATAGTATATAATATATACATTTTTTTACACATCGACAGAATTTTGATCCTACACCTTCTGTGTCCTAAGTATCATCTCACTTCTGTGTCCTAAGATCACTCCCTTTTAAAAACTCTCTCTTCCTTATCCCTACTTTCTCCCTTCATATCTCCTGTTCTCTATGATCCCTCCCCTGTCAAGTTCCCCCCACATTAGCCTCTTACTTATTTCTTGGCTCCTTTCACAATAAAGTCTAAAGTAAACACACAATCTAAACTTTCTACTTAAGATCCATATGTGAGCTCGAACATTTGCCATTTGTATATCTGAATCCAGGTTACCTCATACAGCACAATTTCTCTACTTCTGTATATTGTCTTGCAAATTTCTTTATTTTTTGCAGTTAAATAAAATTTCATGGTATATGGGTACATGGTATATAAATATTTTCATTTATCAGATAATGAAAATACAGACTGTTACCATGCACAGACATTGGGAATAGATAAGATGATAATCAAAGGGCATGTGTATCTGTAGTGGGAAAAGGAGTGGTATAGTAGGTCAAACAATAAATCTAAAGTGAATTTTTCATGAAAACGCCACACTGATTTGACAATAACTGCACCAGTTTGCATCCTAACAACAGTACATGGGCCCTTTTTCCATGTCATTACTGGAATTTGCTGTCATTTGTTTTCTTGATTTCAGGATTTTTTCACTGAGGGAGGTACTTTCAATTTTTATTTCCTAATAGCTAAGGATGCTGAACACTTCTTAAAGTACTTTTATTCATTTGTATTTCTTCTTTTGAGAAATATCTTTTCAATGCCACATCCCATTTTTAATTCCCATTTGTGAAGATGTACATTGGTAGTATATATTGAAGAAGCAGAATCAGAAGGACCATGAATTCATGACCAGCCTGTTTTTTACCTTTGTGCTTTTGGAATTTTTTTTTTAAATAGAAGAGTCTCCCCAGACTTTTTGAAAATCTAAGATTCATAAATTTAAATTAAAAAGTGGTTCAAGTCAATGGTCTTATTTACAAGAAATGATATTTAGAGTGTAAGAAAGAAATATGAATCTCAGAAAAAAATACCAATATAAATTGCATACTATTATTACAGGCTAGGTCTCCTGATGGTACTGGTTTATTAACTCTTTTTCTGAAAAGTGTTTTTTTTCCATGTGCCAGCGATGAATGTCGGCAAGCAATGTCAGACAACTCAGGCAGAACACAGAACACAAGGGAGAGAAATCTCCTTTATGCTGTTCATATATTCTCTTCTTCAGATATTACATTTTGGGGGCATTATTGCAATCACACTCATACTAGAAAGTCTATTATTTTTAGTACAAACCTAGATTTTCTTTGGGAAGTTACAAATGCAATTTTTGAAGGAATATTTTATTACTATCTGAAGTGAAGAGACTCCTTAAGAAC
>PVIU01027513.1:0-20367 GCA_004026605.1 Ondatra zibethicus | reverse complement strand
ATTCCCTATGCTGGAGAGGATGTGGAGTAAGGGGAACTCTCATCCATTGCTGGTGGGAATGCAAACTTGTGCAACCTCTTTGGAAATCAGTGTGGCAGTTTCTCAGGAAATTGGGAATCAACCTACCTCAGGATCCAGCAATACCACTCTTGGGAATATACCCAAGAGAAGTCCAATCATACTACAAAAGCATTTGTGCCACTATGTTCATAGCAGCATTGTTTGTAATAGCCAGAACCTGGAAACAACCTAGGTGCCCCTCAATGGAAGAATGGATCAAGAAAGTGTGGATTATATACACATTAGAATACTACTCAGTGGTAAAAAACAATGACATCTTGAATTTTGCATTCAAATGGATGGAAATAGAAAACGCTATCCTGAGTGAGGTAACCCAAACCCAGAAAGATGATTATGGTATGTACTCACTCATTAGTGGACCCTAGCCATAAAACAAAGGACACTAAGCTTTTAGCTAACAAGCCCAGAGAAGCCTAATAGCAAGGTGAACCCAAAGAAAGCATATACAGATCCTCCTGGAAGTTGGAAGCAAACAAGATCATCAGGCAAAAGTTAGAAGCACGGGGGCGGGGATAGAAGTGGGGGTGGGGAGTGAGGAAAGGAGAAGGGAGAAGGGAAGGACTGGGGAGAGCTTGGGGGAGTGGGAGGGTGGACATGGAGGAAAGGTGGATAATGGAGAAGGGAATATGATATCCACATTAAGGGAGTCATTTTAGGACTGGCAAGATACTTGGCCCTGGAGGGGATCCCAGGTGTCCACGGGGATGTCCCCAGCTACGTATTTGGGCAGCAGAGGAGAGGGTGCCGGATCTAGCCTTGTCCCAGAGTCACATTGATGAATATCTTGATCACCACCATAGAAATTTTGTCCGATGGATGGAGGTAGAGACAGAGACCCACATTCACATCAGAGCAATGGACTGAGCTCCCAGGGTCTAGTCGAAGGGCAGAAGGTGGGAGAAGAGGAGTAAGGAAGTTAGGACTGCAAGGGGCTGGTCTACCCACTGAGACAGTGTGCCTGAACTAATGGGAGCTCACCAAATCCAGCTAGACTGGAACTGAATGAGCATATGATCAAACCGGACTCTCTGAATGTGGCTGCCAATGGGGGCAGACTGAGAAGCCATCAACAATGACACCAGGACCTATTTCTTCTGCATGTATTATCTTTTTGGGAACCTAGTCTATTTGGATGCACACCTTCCTAGGCCAGGATGGAGGGGGGAGGGCCTTGGACTTCCCACAGGGAAGGGCACCATGCCATCTTTCAAGGAAGCAGGGGGAGGGAGGAGGGATGGGGGAGCGGGATGGGACTGGGAGAAGGGGAGGAAATGTAAAAATTTTATTTTATTTTTTTTGAATGAAAAAATAAAAGAATATGGAAAAAAAGAACAAAGGGTTTTTTCCATAAAACTGCTGTGATCATTTTCTTTCTCTCTGAAACTTTAATAAAATAACTTTGTATTTTGAGAGAACTAAATAACTGTGACCAGTAAACTATTTTCTGTAGCATGCACATATGTTTGCCCTATACATGTACTTAAATTCAAAGTCCTTACTCCTAAATATCTAATTAAAAATCTATGTGCATAATGATGGAGTATGTCAATGTTTTCTCTCAGTGTATGGTGAGCAAACATGAATGCTCTTTGGAGGGAATACCTATTATCATTGTTTTAATTAATACATGTCAATTTGGTTACATTTTCAGTTATATTTTAATATAATGCAGAAGAACATTCAAGCTTCATATTTTCATTTCAGAAGGTAAATGAGCTTAGTGGTGACATCAGAACTATGAGTAGGACATTCTTATGGAAAATAAATGTTCTTTCTTCTGCCTGGAAAAAAGTTATAGCAGCACAAGGTGGATCTTCTTTCTTTCTACATTTTCATGGGTCATTTGCATTATCTGAAGATGAGTTTGATGCCAACACGTCTTTACCCAACATAAGCTTCTGCATAATAAATGTGACTTTTTGTTCCAGTATGGGTCTTGACTTCTTTTTGTTTGTTTGCTTTTCAAGTCAGGGTTCTCTGTGTAGCCCTGAATGTCCTGGAACTCACTTTTTGTACCAGGCTGGATTTGAACTCACAGAGAATGTTTGCCTCTAACTCTCGAGTGTTGAAATTAAAGGTCGTGACCATAACAGATTGACCTGTGGACATATTTTTAATTGCCATTGACTATTGTAGGTAAATAGACATCTAGTAGTAGACAATCTAATAGTCATATAGTAATTAGCTCCTATTATATTTTTATAATTTGTTCATATTTTCAATTTAGTGAAGTATTAAATGATAGTATTTATATATAATTTCTTATTATCCCACTTAAGAACAAATTATACCGCTTAAATTTAAAGGAGAAGGGAAGTCTAAATATGCCTTACTTGCTTTTGAGAGAAAGTCTTATGTAGATCAAATTGACCCCCAATTTACTATGTAGTGAAGAATGGCCTTCTGCCTTATCCTAGATTATTGGCATACTTCAGTGCACCTAGGGTAAAATATTTCTTTTTAAAAATATATGTGTATGTTTGGGTCTATGTCCACAGAGATCAAAGGGCATCACAGTCACTAGAGGTGGAATTACATGAGTTTGTGAGCCAGCAGAAATTGATGATGTAAACTGAATTTGGGTCATCTGAAAGACTTACAAGGGCTCTTCACTGCTGAACCACATTTCCAGCTTCCCAAATAATTTCTTAACTTAATGTTTGAATTCCTGATTAAGTTGGGAGATATTTGAGATTTTTCTTGGAGCCTCCTGTTGCTGTGTTTATACCACAGGCAAGGAAAGATTTTCACAGATTAATGAGGGATGAAGGCTCACAGCTATTTTGGATGAAATGATTTTGCTTATTTAACATCAACAAGACCGAGTCTATTAGAAAAGAGAAGTGAGGACTCAGTCTTTCTCTAAAGTTAAATGTCTGCATTCCAGTGTTATTTGCTGACACAACCGTTCAAATGGAACTGGGAAACACACACACACACACACACACACACACACACACACACAGAGAGAGAGAGAGAGAGAGAGAGAGAGAGAGAGAACTAAACAAAACCAAATTCCACATATACTCACAAAGATAAGAACTAAATTTTGAAAATTTCCTCTAAGATAAATATCAATAAAAGAATATTTATTTTGTGTGGGGAAATAACTGTTATGAACCACTAGGTAAGTAGAGAGTAAAATTCCTTCTGAAATGATAAAGAAGTAGCCAATATATCCAAGAGTTTCTAAAATGTTTCAATCTATGAGAATATATACATTTTCTGAGGTTATTTATTTTGCTCCCACTGGTTAAAAAACATTTATCCAAGTACAATCTATTATTAAACCACAAAATCAGTAGACATTGAGTTTCTTGAGTGTTGGACCTTGTTAATTATAAAAAATATACATTCAATAACTATTGTGTGTATTATGCTAGAAATGCTTAAATGATTTGGATAAGAGGAATCATGGACCCAACTCCAGTTCCCACAAAATCGACATCATTTTTTTTCATTTTTTCCCGTTATTGAAAATATATTTTTTCTCATACAATATATCCTGATTATCGTTTCCCCTCCCTCTGCTTCTCCCAGTTTGTCTATACCTCCTTTTCCTTCTGGATTCTTTCCTTTTCTGTCTCTCATGAAAAAAAAATACTTCTAAGAGGTAACAGCCAAACATTAAAAAATAAATTTATAATAAGATAAGCAATAACCATCATATCAAAGTTGGACAAAGCAACCCAACAGAAGGAAAAGTCCCCAGAGCAGGCACAAGAGTCAAAGACTCTTGTCTTATTTTTGATTTTAGTGAAATTGCTTTGAGTTTCTCTTCCTTTAATTTAATATTGGCTAAGACTTTCTGTAAAGTGCCTTTATTATGTTTAGGCATGTCCCTTGTATCCCTAATCTCTCTGGGACTTTTACCCAGAAGTGGTATTGGATTTTGTCAAAGACCTTCTCTACCTCTAATGAGAATGTTGGTTTTTTTTTTTTTCAGTTTGTTTATATCAGTGGTTATCAATCTGTGGCTCACAACCCTTTTGGGATCAAACAGCCTTTGCACAGGGTTAGTAAACCAGATATTCTGAATATCTGATATTTATATTATAATTTAAAACAGTAGCAAAATTAGAGTTGTGAGGTATCAGTAAAACTAATTTTCTGTTTGGGGGTCACTACAACATGAGGAACTGCATAAATGGGTCACAATATTAGGAAGGTTGAGAACCACTTCTTTTTATTGTGGATTACTTTTATTGATTTTCACATATTTAACATCTCTGCATCTCTGTGATGAAGCCTACTTGTTCCTGGTGGATCATCTTTTTGATGTGTTCTTGGATTTGGTTTTCAAGTATTTTATTGAGTATTTTTGCATCTTTGTTCATAGGAGAAATTGGTCTCTAATTCTCTTTCTTTGTGGGATCTTTATGTGATTTGGTTATCAGGGTCTTTAAGTGATGTGGTCTCATAAAAACATAGTGTGCAATTTTCCTCCTGTTTCTATTTTGTGGAATAATTTGTGAAATATTTGTGACAACTCTTCTTTGAATGCCTGGTAGAATTTGTTACAAAAACCATTTGGCCTTGGACTTTTCGGTTGGGAGAATTAACTGCTTATATTTTACTATGGGTTATAAGTCAATTTAAATTGTTTATATGATCTTATTTCTCTTTAGTAAGTGATACCCATAGATACAATTATTCATTTCTTTTCGATTTCTGAATTTGGTGGAGTAAAGGTTTTTAAAAGTTTTTCCTTAGAATTCTTGAGAATTCCTCAACATCTGTTGTTAAGTTCCTCTCTTTGTTTCTGAGTTTGTGAATTTGGTAGTCCCTCTCAGCTTTATAGTTAGTTTGAGAAAGGGTTTGTTTATTTTGTTGATTTTTCTCAAACAACCAACTCTTTGTTTCATTGATTCTTTGTATCAACTCTTTGTTTCTATTTTATTGATTTTAGTCCTGAGTTTGATTATTTCTTGCCATCTACTCCTTTTTGCCTGTGATTCATTCTTTTTGTTCTAGAGTTTTCAGGTGTGCTGTTAAGTTGCTAGTATGAGATATCTCCAGTTCTGTTTTTTTTTTTTAATGTATGCACTTAGGGTTATGAAGTTTTCTATTAGAACTGCTTTCATTGTGTTCCATAAGTTTGGGTCTACTGTGTATTAATTTTCATTGAATTCACAAGGGATTTCTTCAGTTTCTATGACTTTGTAAACTTTCTTTTGTTTCTGTTGTTGTCCTTTAATCCATTGGGGTCTAATTGGAGATAGGGTGTTATTTAAGTTTTTTATAGGTTGAGTGTGCTTTTTGTCTGAGTCAGTTTAAGAGAAAGTTCCATGAGGTGCAAAGAAGAAGGTATATTTTTGTGTTTGGGTTAATATTTGTTAGGTTCATTTGAGTTATAAAATCTGTTAGTGCTAGGATCTGTGCTTAAATTTTGTCTGGATGACCTAGCTATTGTTGAGAGTAAGATACTAAAGACTCCCACTGTCCTTTGTTAGGTTCAATATGTGATTTAAGCTGTAGTAGAGTTTCTTTTACACCTTGGGTGCCTTTGGATTTGGTACATAGATGTTAAAAATTGAAATGCCATTTTGCTGGATTTTTCGAGTATGTAGTACTTATCCTTCCTTATATCTTCTGTGAAGTTTTGGTTTGAAGTCTATTTTTTTTAAATATTAAAATGGCTACTTGAGTTTGCTTCTTATGTTTATTTGCTTGTAATACCCTTTTCTAACCGTTTACCCTGAGGTAATGTCTATCCTTGATATTGTGGTGTGATTTTGGATGTAGGAGAAAAATGGATCCTGTTTTCCAATCCGTATCTTTTTATTGGGGAATTGAGACTACTGATTTAAGACATTTCAGTGACCAAAGATTTTTGATTCTTCTTCTTTTGTTTTGGTGTTGGTGTTGGAGTGTGTGTGTGTGTGTGTGTGTGTGTGTGTGTGTGTGTGTGAGAGAGAGAGAGAGAGAGAGAGAGAGAGAGAGAGAGAGAGAGAGAGAGAGTATGTTACCCTTCTTTAAATTTTGTTGGTTAGAGATTATTTCCTATGTTTCCCAGGTTCTATCTAACCTTCTTAAAGTTGAAGTTTTCCTTCTGGCACCATCTGTAGGGCTGGATTTGTAGAAAGATATTGTTTAAATTCGGCTTTATCATGGAATATCCTGGATCTATCTGTTTTTTAAAGTTTCCATTGAGAAGTCATGTGTTATTATAATAAGTATGCCTTTATATGTTATTTTGCCTTTTCCCCTTACAGCCATAACTATTTCTTTGTTTTTTATATTTAGTGTTTTCATTATTATGTGGCAAGGGGATTTTCCTTTCTGGTCCTATCTATTTGGTGTTCTGTAATCTTTAACCTTAATGGCACATCTCCCTTAAGGTTTGGAATATTTTATTCAATGATTTTGTTAAAATTATTTACTGGGCATTTGAGTTTTGATTCTTCTCCTTCCCCTATTATTACTGTTCTTTGGTTTGGTCTTTGCACACTGTTCCAGATTTCCTGAATGTTTTGTGTCAGGATTTTGTTAGACTCAGCATTTTCTTTGATTGATGTTTCCAGTTCTTGTATCTTCATCACCTCTCATTCCTCTCTTATATTCTGTTGGTGAAACTTACCTCTCTAATTCCTATTCTAAATCCTAATTTAGAGATTTAATTTCCAGAATTACCTCATTTTGTGGTTTGTTTATTGATTCTATTTCCAGTTTTAGATATTGAACAGTTTTATTCATTTTCTTGCATTGTTTGTGTTTTCTTGTTTTTTTTAAAGGGATTTATTTATTTTCTTCAGTTGTCTCTTTGTGTTTTTCTGAATTTCTTTAAGGTATCTATACATTTCCTCTTTAAGAAACTCTATCATCTTTATATATATTTTTAAAGGTCTTTCTTTTTGTTCTGCTTCAGTTCTGTTGGAGTATTCAGGATCTGCTGTTGCAGGGTAGCTGGGCTTTAGCGAAGAGATGATGCCCTGGTTGTTACCGGTTATGTTTTTAACCTGGCATGTAGACATCTCAATTAGAGATGATTGTAGGCTTAGGTGCTTATTTCTGGTTTTGTCTTTGTGGGGTGGGTGTTTTTTCCCTTGATTTCTGTTTCCTCTCTGGATTTTTGGAGAGTTTGATGACTGTGTGTTGCCTGTTTTTCTGGCTTGCTCAGCTGTGCTCTGTTCACAGGGAGTTCCTGCTGGTGTTGGAGGCTGGGAGACTGGGAGGCATTGAGAAAAGTGAGCTTGGAGGAGATCTTTTGTTTTGGAATACTCCTTTAACTACTTAAAGATGTGTTGCATTTGTTTATGCTTGGAATATTACTTTAACACTGTAAAGAAGTTTTCAGATTTTTTATACTTTGAATATTACTTTAACGTGTAAAGGTGTGTTATATTTCTGTTGTCTTTGTTACTGATTAAAGATGCGTTACATTTCTTTGTGCTGTCATTTGTTTAATTATGTAAAGATGTGCTGCTGTTTCACCTTGCCTTTCTATGCCTCTTGACTGGTCTATAAAATGCTGAAGGGCCAATAGCTATGCAGAGAGAATAAGTAAGAGAGAGAAATCTAGGATCCAGAAGAATGAGAGAGAAGCAGGAGGAGAGAACAGGAAATGGGGGAGAAAGAAAGGGAGATGCCTGGTGATAGCCAAGCCCTGGCCAGGCAGCAGGCACAGGGTAAGACATACAGAAAGAAAGGTAAAAATCCCTAAGACAAAATGTAGCTAAAGGGAGAAACAGATTATCTAAGAGCTAAGATAAGGCTGAGCATACATTATTAACAAGAAGTCGCCTTGCCATGATTTGGGAGCTGGTTGGTGGCCTAAAGGAAAAAGCCTGGTACAGTCTTTGTAATCCATTGGGGATGGGTTAGAGAGGAAATACAGATTGCGCAGGTGTTCTTGTACTCATCTTGGGTTGAGACTGGGGGTGTTGGAATTGGAGGTGCAAAAGGAGAGGTGCAGATCTGCCTTCAGCCTACTTGTCCTGGGAGGACTGACCATTGGGTCTGCCAAGCCCAGGTGTTCTGCTGCAAAGCTAGGGATGAAGGTTGGGGTTGAGTAAGGGGGAAAGATGGAGGAAAAAAGACCTGCAGGTAGATTACCTGGTTTTCTGGCAGGCATGGTCTGTAGGTTAGCAGCTGATGTTGGAACTGGGGTAAACCATTGATTGGGGGATGGAGGTTAGGAGGGGAAGATCTGTGCAATCCCCAGGAGATGGGGACAGGGGACAGTAAAGGCTGTAACAGGTATTCTGCTACAGAAAATGTAATGAACCTGTGGGATTGGATCTGGGGAAAGAGAGAGAAGACCCACAGGCAGGCTAGCTAGTGTTCTGCCAGGTGCAGCCTGTGGGTTATCAGGGGTTTCTGGTGAAGTTGGGTGCTGGGATACAGGGATAAGCGGGGGAAGCGAAGTTAGGATGGGATGGTTTGTGGAATACACAAGGGTGATGAAGGCTACAGTTGGTGTTCTGTTACAGCAGTAGGAATGAGACAGGGATTTGGATTTGGAGGGGGAAAGGAGTGGTGAAGGTCTTTAGTTGGCCTACTTGTTTCCTTGTCTTGCTCAGTTGGTATGTGCCCAGTGAAAGCATGATGGTGCTGGAGGCTGCAATGATGGCATGTGTTGGCAGAGGAGGCCTTTGTTCCCATGGGGATGGGATCAAAGAGAAAAGAGAGACCACGGTGGGTTTTGTGCTATAGAGTTGGGGATGAAACTGGGGGGAGTATAACTGAGGTGCCAAAGAAGGGGTGTTGATTTGCTTTCAGCCTACTTGTACTGGTAGGTGTGGCCTTTGGTTAGCAAGGAGTGCCTGTTGGAGTAGGGAGCTGGTATAAAACAATGATGGGGGGAGGGTCAGGAGGGGAAGATCTATAGGATTCACAGAAAATAGGAATGGGGACAGGGAAGGCTGAGACATGGGTTCTTAGACAGACCTTGGAATGAGACTGAAAGATGTCATTATATAATATAGGAAAGCATGGAACCAAGTAACACTAATATGAACAAATGATACTGGAGAGAGAATACTCTGAAAAACTAGTGATGATGAAGTGATTAAACCATCGGAGATGGGATAAGCTCCGTATCACATTTCAAAAGGAATAATACTTAGGCTTGTTTAATAAATAAAATTTCAATTATTAAGGAGGCAGTGTGCTGGGAAATTCATGGAAATCTCTAGATATGCGGTTGCATCTATTGACTTTGTAATGAATAGAATTTAAAGAATGCTAATCTTCCTTCAATAGAGGGGCACCATGAATGATTGAAAAGCATGGGACAAAAGGACAGATATTTATCTAAGTGATATTAATAGGAACTTTAATTTTCAAAAAAATGAAGAAAGATTTAATGAAGAGATGAAAGGTGGAGCCAATAGTGGGAATTATTGATATAATCAGGATGAAGAGAATAGATCTAATCCATTGTCTATGGAGCATCAGATGATACAAATTCTATGAAAATTGATCACTTAAAAAGAGAGAATAGAGGAGAAAGAATGCCTCCTGACAGCATTCATATTCTCTTTAAAATTTGAAGTATGCTGCTTCCAAGTTAAAGTCAGTGAAAGATTTTACTTGAAAATTAAGATAAAAATTTAGATCAGCCAGTATGGAGCCTGGGAAAGAGAAGAGAAGAAATAGGAGGGTATGGAATAAACTTACATTAGTGTGAAGTTAGAAAGGACAGAATGTTCAGGTTCAGATTAAGAAGCAAGAGAGAAATACTAGACGAGAGACACATAACCATTAAGAAAGTGGGGATTTGCCGAAGCAGGTATTGTTGGGGTGAACATCATCTTGCTGTCCTTAACACTCCATTGTCAATATCATCCACTGATAACTCATACATACTTGTTGGAGCAAAACATGGTCACCCAACACAAATTTTGATTTACATTTAGAAAGTTCTTTGAGAAGAAAACACAAAAACATTTATTTTGGAGACAATGGGAAATTTAATCCTCATTTATTGTCTTCAAATAGTTCTAAATGTTGTTTTTTAAAAATAAACCTTCACTATAACTCTGTAATGATATCGAATATATTTCTCTTTTAGCTACCTCCACCTCCACCTTGCATATTTTGTAACAAAGATGAGATACTCAGAAGGAAGCATATAATGGGAGAAGCATACAGTCTAAACCCAACATTAAAGAAACAGCCAGGAGGCTTAAAGATTTCTCACGTTATGTGTAGCTTCCCCGAGATCATGGCATTGCTTCTTATTAGGAAAGTTACACTTATAGAAAATGCATTTAAAAGCCTCTAGCTCAGAGGAGGAAAAAGCAATATTCTGGAAAGCTGCCTTTTGAAGCAGTAAACACCTTTCATGTCATTTAATAATGGCTTAGGTGGTTTGAGAAACTACGTGTCAAATTTCCTGAAAAGAAGAAAAATATATTTGTGAACTTGTTCAGTCATTCAAATCTTAAGTCACCAACCATGCTATCTTAAAGCAAAATGTTGAATCATTTAAGCTTATGGATACAGTAAGGATAAAACTGCCCAGGCCTAGAAAATTCTAACATAATGAAAACCTGGCAAATGTTAAGAATTATTCTATGATCTCATTATCTCATTTCATTAATATAGAATGAAAGACCAAGGAGTTGTAGACATGCCTCACTGGTTAAGAACATGTACTGGTCTTTCAAAGTCCCAAGTTTGGGTCCCAACATCCATGTCTGGTGGTTCTCAAATACCAGTACCTCCAGATCCACATGATCCAACATCCTCTGTGGTTATTGTGATTATCTGCTCTTACATACACACTCACAAACATATATACCTATACATTTTTAAGAATAAAATAATGAGGCTAAAACAAAATATGCAAAAAGTAATTTCTGGGCATCATTCTATTTTCGTTCCTGTGGAATATTAACTTATACTTTGGTTTTCTTCTTTTGGGGATGCATAACAAATTGAAATTCAGTCTTATAGAAAAAGAAAACAAAGATTGTTACCTTCATTTGTAAAAAAAAAGATATATCATTTTATGTGAAGCATATAACAGGACCACACATGGGCTCTATTACAGAGGCTAGAAGAGTTTTGAGTCACAAATGTTTGAACAGTTCTTAGTTTATGTATATAGTGTGTTATTTAACTTTCAGCCTATAAAAACTACCAAATAACAAAGTCATTTATCTCAAACTTTCTAAATTTAAGTTTCATTTTGATGGGGTTGGTTTATTTGAGGAATATTTTTTTGATAAATCATTCACAAACTTGAAGAGGTGAGTTGTATTTTCTCAGCTAGAAGAGTGGTTTGAGCTTGCTTCGTTGCAGATGAGCTTCCTCTTCCCTCGCTATTGCAGCCAGGCCATTTTTTTTTTTTTTTGCTTTACATTTCTTTACTACATTTGAAGCAATCATATTTTTTATATAGATCACCTGTCCTAGGAAATCTTGAGCATATCAGTCAAGCTTCATGTAACAGTAATGCCATACATCAATCATTTCATGGTTATATTCGGTATTTTAATATGTTTTGTATTAAAATACCCAGCTATGTTTGAAAATCTAGAGTTTGAACTTGAAATTCAGAATGCAGGGAGAGCATGACTGCAGAAGAACTTCATGAGGTTCCCAGGTCAACTTCTGTCACCAGAAAGACTAAGATAACACTGCTTAATCCACAGCCTCATTCAATCAAGCTGAACTCCGAAAGGAAATCTGAAAGCAGAAATCAGCAGTAAGACAGTTGTTTTATCTAAGAGGCTTACAGATATATTTAGAATGCCCTTTGAACAAAAGAGGTCAATTAATACCTGAGCTCATTTTACTTCACCAGGAGGTTAATCAAAAAGAATTAATTTAGTATTTATGAAAATGAATTAATACACACCATGTGTATTGCTCTTGGCTTTTCTCTCTTCCTGCTTTTCTTGTTGCTAACCAGCATTTAAGAGCTACAAGAATGTGGTGTCTGACCACGTGGGACTGAGTTAAGAATGCCTGGGTTTAAACCTGGAAGGTTAACATAACTGTTTTTCGTAAGAATTGTGCACTTAGTGCTTTGCAGACAATTGACGTTAGTAAGAAGTGCTGCATATGTACTTTTTCCAAATGCAAGTTACTGATACAGTTTGAGCATACTTACAAACTGCATGTGTTTTCACGGATGTGAGATGGACTTTAGAAAATCATTCTCTTTATTGTTGGGGCCAAAAGCAACTATTACATTACTACCTTGCAGAGTAGCCTAGTGTGTTCTAGGATATTTCCCAGATATGCATCTCACTTTAGTTGCTCTTGAATTGTGAGCATGGGGAACATCTGGGTCATCACTATAAAAGGGATGTAATTATAGTTATGACATAATTATATAATTCTGAAAAATATGCAAAATAATCCATGTCAAATCTGGTAGATAATAGTAATTTTGCTATTGTACTGTAAAGTCTCTCATCACCTAGGTAAGGTAGCTTTCCCCTAATACTGCTTCTATTTTCTTCATGCACCTTTGCTTGGATCATTTTGACTTTGTTTCTTTAATACCTCACACACACTAAATTAAAAACATACAGAAAGATCAAATCTGCATGTGCCAATTTCCTTATATTACAGGAAAGTTACTTCTAGTCTTACATTGTTGTTTTTTTTCATTCTAAGATATCCTGGAATTTTAACTTTTTGCAGATGAAGCTTACATGATAAGAAAAGTTTTGGCACTAAACATATATGAGGAGAAATAAATTCAGTACTCTGTGCCCATATTTAAAAGGCTACATGTTTTGACATAAAGTTCTCAATAAACAGTAAGATTTGTTGCACAATATACTTTAAGACTTTTTAAATTATATTTTGTTCTTTCACAATTTTTTTTTCATGATATATAATGTATTATCATTACTCTCATGTGTCTTCTCTTATCTCCCATACCTACCACCTCCTCTTTTTTCCTCCACATTTCTTTCCCTTGTGATTTGTCTTGTGTTCAACTGAGTTTAACCCATGATTTATATGTGACTATGGGCTTAAAGCTATTCACTGGAGATTGGTGGAATCATGGTATATACACAAATATATACTATTCTGCCCCTCCTTAGAAAAAGCAGTTGCCAGTAAATCAGCTGTAAGTTGTAGGGCCCTGTGAGCACCTTTCTCATCCGTGGCTAATTGTTGGCACATTCAGTCTTATGTAGACCTAGGGTAAGTAGCTAAAGCTGCTATTGGTTCATGATTTTAATGATTGTTTGCTGCTTAGAAGATGGTTTTTTGTAGTCCTTCCTGTTATTAAGCACTAAGGTATTTCTTGTCCCATGCTAGGATGATCTCTGAGCCTTCAGGTGGTGTATACATGTCTTACTTTGAGATGAGCTGTTAACCAAAATGTATTTTCAGCATTTTATGCAACCTTGTCTCCTTACATTTATAGAGAGTAGGTTGATGTTAATTTGGCTAAACAGCAAGAGTTATAATATTTTTAAAATAATTTGAAATTATAATTACATTATTTTCCTTTACTTTTAAACACATAAACACACACACACACACCTTGTCCATATCATGTTACTTGTATGTATGTTTTCAGATCTAACCATTTGGTATTGGATAAATAATTGGTGTGCTTATCCCTGGGGAAAACTATTTCTCCTGCTTTTAGCATTATTTAGTTTCCAATAGTTCTTTGTGTAGGTTTGAGGTATTATGAACTTTCATTCATCAACATTAGCATGCCTATTGATGTTCTTCTTCAGGGTGTGTTTAGGCATCTGTGTTGCTGATACTTCATAAGTTGCAGCTCCTGAAACTATTGCTAGACACAACCTTATGACAAATTTGCTATTTCTCTGTTTCTTAAAGGTTTTTTTTCTGCCCCCTCTTCCAAAATGATCTCTGAGCCTTAGGTAAAGAAGTTGTGGTGTAGATGTATCAGTTGGAACTCAGCTATACAACTCTGCATTTTGATCATTTGTGGGTTTTGTAATGGCCTCTGTTGCAAAGAGAAATTTGTTTGAGGAGAGGTGAAGATTATACTCATTGGTGGCTATAATGACAAACAATAAATCCACAAAGTGAAGGTCAAAATTAAAAGAGAATAATCTAAAAGTATATATGCTCTAAATGAACTAAATAACCTGCTGGAGAGTTGTTGAATCTAAGGAGACTAAGTTTACCTTCTGATTACATTTCAAGACCAAGTCTAATAGAATAAATATTAAGCAAAGTGTAATAGGCAACATTTTATCTGTGAAAATATGGCTTTTAATTACTTTATTCTTAAGGTTATGGTGAACCACAATCCTATCTTCTTCACTCACAATTTGGTAAAGAAGCATGTTTTATAATTCATGCCATGCCTTGAGGAATTTATATGAATACATTCTTGAGAACAATGATAATATCATAGTAAAAACACAAACAATAGACACAAAAGAAGGCACAACTAATGATTCTTCAGTTATAAGTATAATACACCATCAAATTTTTAAAGGAGCATCCACATGTTATAAACTCTATACACTATGTTTAAAGAAGGAAAATCAATTTTGAAAATATTTTTAGGACAATAAACCACAAAATGTCTAGAAAACACCCTCAAAATCACTAAGAATATAAAAAATCAAGTGTTTAGGAGTAAATTGGATTCAAATGATGAGTAGTGAATTGGAAGAGAAATCAGAAGAGTTTCAAAGTATGTACACAAATGCAAATATTTAAAAATTATGAGGAAGGATAATCCTTTTTGACATGACAGAGAAGCTGCAACTGTGAAGTTTCAACAATATGGTTTCCTAAACTAGACCTGAAAATGTTAAATGAACTCAGTAGAATGTGTGTATGTGTTCATGTGTGCACATATAAGTGGAGGCAACAAGAGACAAGCCAGAAAGGCTGAGAGGGATGGGGAAACATAAACTGAATCCAGTACTTGAGCATGGAAGTCTCACAATAACTAAAAAATAATACAAAAGAAAGAAACATGAAGGACTGGTTGAAAAAACTTGAATTGTACAGAAACTGGCTTGGCCTGCGATAGGGCAAAAGAATAGAGCTAGACAGGGAAAACTAAACTGAATGCTGGGAGAAGGAAGTCAGAGTTTGAGAGAAGCCGTGTAGCCCCATTGTAGACAAATGCCGGAACTTTACCCGGAAAGCCACAGCCACATGGTGATATACAGATTAATAGAAATGGGTTAAATTAAGATGTAAGAGTTAGTTAATAAGAACCTAGATCTAATAGGTCAAGCAGTGATTTAATTAATATAGTTTCTGTGTGCTTACTTTGGGGCTGAGCAGCCAGGAACCAACAAGTGGCCTCCCTACAACAAATATGAAAGTTCATATAATTCCAAACAGGAAAAATAACAAGAAATACACAATTTGGAATTTGTTGGACTATGTAAGTTTGTAAGACATAGGTGGGACAGTTGCAGAGTTCTTTATTCATCCTGAATTCCTAAATAAATAAACAAACAAACAAATACACCTTAAATAAAATAAAGATAAGTGAATCATTACTCAGGATCATCATTATACCAAAATAAAAGCTGAAATTATGTTTTCTTTTCCACCAAATGTTTCAATAGAGTTTCTACAGTTTCAATAGATAAATATATTTAATGTCAAACAATCCAAAATTTACAATGTAAATTCTGGTATCACACAAAGACTATAGAAGTTTCTCTTGTTATGGTGGTATAAGTTGATCCTAATCATTATGAATTAACTGATAAAGGAATCATAAAGGAATTATGAAACCAAGCTCCCAGGAAGGTTTCTCTGATGGGTTTGAATTTTAATTTAGGAATAGTGACAATGGGATAGTGGTTTTATGCCTCCCTCCAATAGACCATCACTTAGTCATATCTAAAGAGGATTACCTACAAGTAAGGAATGAACAAATAGATGAAAATAGACATCAACTGTGATAGACAATAACCTATTCACAGAACTCACAATGCTTCCTGTTAAGACACATTCAATTCAATAGATTAAGTAAGTAGCCACATTGCAAAAGCCAACGTGGTTTAGATGATTGAGCTTTTCCTGACTTAAGACCCCAGGGTTTTGTGTGAAGGTCTCTTAAGTCTTCTTGTGTAACCAAATAAAGAGACAGTTCTCAGTAGGATCTGTTCTACAGTGTCTTCAAGTTCTCTCAGATATGATCCTTCTGTACTATAGAAACCATTAAATGCATCTCACAGAGTTTGAAAGTGCATCAGATATAGTAATGAGAAAAGGGGGGAAATGATGAGTTCCAGAGGTTTCCTCTGAGACTTGTAAAATATGCATTAGAAGTGAGCAATTTAAGCACCATGAATTTTATTACTAGCCCCAAAGTTACCCTGAGCCTCATATTTTAGCTGATTTAGAACCAGGCTGTCTTCAGGGGACAATAATGAGTTCAGTCTTGCTTATATCTGGGTCCAGTTTGTAAGGTACATACAAGAAAAGTGCTTAGCTAAAGTAATAAGCAGAACACTAAGTTATTATTTTATAATTCCTCCTCTGCTTCCAAAGGAGAGAAGTTGGCCAAAGTAATAGTTTTATAAAGTTTTTTTTCCAAACTCACAGCCTGATCTTTAGCAGTTTTTTTGTGCACTTTCCCATTCATTTTGACTTTCCTGCATGATCATCCGCAAAAGCTAAGCAACCCTCAGTATTAGTAAGATCTGTCTATCTGTGGCAAAATTTCCAAAGCAATAACCAATGAGCAGGAAATGCTTATTTTGACTCATGGTTTCAGACTGTGTTCACTCATCTTATTGCTTGGGGCTTGTCATGAGACAGAACACTACAGAGACCAGGTTGTGTGTTGGGGGCAAGCTACCTCAGGACAAGCAATATTGTTGGAAAGAGAGGAAGGAACCAGAATCCCACTATCTCTCTCAATGTGGTCTATCTTCCTCCATAGGAATTTCACTAGTCCTGATTTGAGCTCTCTCAGAAGAAAAGCTTCCTTTGTTGTGTGGAAGAACATCTTGGGTCTAACCATTTTCATTGTGCAATGTATTTAATCAGTACTTATCTCTCTGTCCTGCCTTTACATTCACAACACTGTCCCTGTCCTCATCACCAGCATATCTATCTTCCTTAGGAATTTACCTTCATTATTTGCAAAAAAGAATGCGCCAAATATACTCATTAGAAGTAAATTAGTGTCTTGGCATATCGTATATGTGCAAACTTTTAATAATCAAAAAGGAACACAAAATAATGTGATAAGGTTATAGCAGAGGAGCCAGAGATTTTACTTTTCCAAATTCCCTCTTTTTGAATAGTCATTGGAATATATTCTAATCATATACAAAATAAATGCAAAAACAAAATATGCACATTGATTCCTAGTTTCCTTACACAAGAACTAACAATGCATATCAGAAAGATTTGCAATTGTTGGTTGATATTTACTTTTGCTTGCTTCTCTTTGCACAACTATCTCAAGGCTTTTAACCAACAACAATACTGTGTTTCACATTGTTCCAGAGTTTTAGAATTTTCACTGAAACACCCTTAAATATTTTGCCTGGGCTTCCATGATTAGCCATGCACCATCATTCTAACTATATTCATGGGATTCCAGGGGGATGAATTTAATAAATTTGAGTTGATGATGTTTGAAAAAAATATAGGACATAAATGCTGCTGTACACAAAAATTATCCATCATTCCTTCTGATTTTCTGAAACTAACTTGCTCATGTTCTAAAATCCATTACTTAAAATAATGGCAAAACATTCTCCAGCTAGAAATGATTGCACTATTGTCCCAGAAAAATAATAAAAAGGTACAATGATATAGAAAAGATACAATGATGCAACAAAGTTTCCCTTGTAGCAGATGACCAACACTAAGACTTGATATTGACTGAAGGGTTACTATATACCTTATAATCTTTAATCTTGATATAGTTTTATTCATTTTATATACATTATTATATTTAGTATAAATGATTCCAATAGTATATTAAGAACTCCTTTGTAATAATGAGTAAAATTCTCTATAGAGAGTTCAAAGGCTTTGAATCAACTGCTCAATGAAGAGTGAATTTTAGTTTGTGCAATCTCAAGGCCTATTTTCTCAACTATTCTCTTCTTATAGATATTGTTGGACATCATAGAATGTTTCTGTTCATATAGTACAACACAAACAAACAGAATGATTCGGCATAGGGTTTTAAGGCCCTTTAATTTCACACATGAAGTGCATTTTTTCCTTGACATAACTGCCTTCTCAAGGTGTCTTCTCTTCTGAAATTATATAATACTCACCCCATCTTGACTCATATGTTTGCTTGGCTTTGAAGCAATTGTCAGCATCTTTGCCACATGGTTGGAGGCCAGATATCATTTTGTAAGCATGTAATGTATTCTTCTCACTATCTGGTTGGGAACGTAGAGCAGGTGCTTGGGAGTCATGCTGTCATCTATTCTCTCCACATGGCTGGTCCATGTTCAGCTGAATCATGGTGAATATTACTTGAAAACTACTGTAGTGGTTGCACTCCAAGACCTGGCTACAATCTTGCCCTGCTATACAAAATTCAGCCAGCCATGTAAATGAAATTTTTAAAACCACTCAAGGAATCACATATATCACATTGTCTTTAGATTTTATGATCTCGTGATACATGGGACATCAGAATACTTCAGCAAACGTTAAGGGTGGCTTGCAGTTTGGAATACAATCAAAATAACTGACCTTTTTTATTTTGCTAAGTATTATGTTTTTTATTGTTAGTTTTTAATGTTTTTATTTTACTAAGTTATAGCTGTGGAGCCCATTTAGGTAGAAATTAACAACAAAGGCTAATATAAATAGAAGTCGAAAGTTCTGTTTTTCTTATTAGATCAACTTGTATAAAATCAGGCAGGAATAAAAGTTTACTAAAATGTAAAAATCAATAAGATGTGATGCTATAAAAACTTGGAAAAGATAATTACCTAACTATTTCTTAAAATATATTATTGTCTAATAAATGATTTGATTGAAATATCTTCATTATCTTCTTATATCAGATACCTTATTAGGTACAGGATTATTTCTAATCATCAGCTCTTAAAACTATATATTCAGGTGGTGATTTTTAGAACAGTTATGAATCTCTAGATATATGTGAATGTTGATAAAGTTTAGAGGCAGGCGTTCCTTGAAACTAAATATGTTTTTTTGAGACAAGCATACTTACGCTATATGGCGAAAGCTGTTCTTGTTTTCAAAGCACAGGCTTGACTTTCCTTCTGTTCATTTGTTTCCCAGCAGGTGTCTCTATATAGCAGCATTCCTAGAAAAGAACAAAAAGTCAAGAACTAATTTTATTAAAAAGAAAATGTAGCAGATAGAGAAATGAACTTGTCCTAGAGCATGTGTGTGTGTTAAAATATAGCATAATTACTTCAGTGATCTGTGCTGTCTATAATTGGTGACAACATATTTTAACTTATTATCTGACTCTATTTGTAAAATCAACATCTGAAAAGATACCCAAAAGACTCCTTAAAGCAGTTTTTATTATGTATGATGTCCATACAGCTATAGATCTTTTTTCTAGAAACATTGATTTATCACCTTTCTCTGATAACAGAGAAAAGAAATTAAAATGTAGAGAATGGATGAATCATGTCATTCAGGGAAAATTCATGCAGTTTCCCTTCATCTGTGGATTAGAAAAGTGAGTTTCAAGTAGGGGTATTGTTAATTAGGTAGAGTTTCGCTTAGCTGTAGGAAACCCTGGGGTTCTTCCCCAATAATACATAACTGGACATGGTGGTATTCATGCAATGTAAGCCTTTGAGAGATAAAGATAGGAGAATCAGATTTCAAAGTCATCCTTCGCTACAAAGTGAGAAAAGTAACTTTCTTGCACTTGGTAACATGCTAAATATTGGGCCCAACTACCATTTGTGAATTTTTGGTTTTCCAAAATCCTGGTGTCCGAATCCAGGGCTTCCTTATGCCAGAAAATCACTACACCTCTGATCTACAACCTCAGCCCTAGGGAGCCCTAGTGAAAATAAACAAAACTTTTCTTTGATGGATTATAGTTGACTTTACCATTATCTTTGTAAGAAATTTCCATTTTGCTTACAATATGATTAAACATTTGCCTTTTTATTACCATTATAGATTGAATACACTGCCATTTCATCTCTCCTCAAATAAGTGATGAAAATCACTATTCATGACAAAATCAGAGAATACTGAGAACTCAGAATGCTGTCAGTTCACTTCAAAGTTTATCATGTAGGTTTCCTTTTACCCACAAAGTTTATAACAAGTAAAAAAATGTGTTGATAATTTCAAACCTAGCAGTCCATTACTGCACACCAATGTACAACTGGATAGAGACTGGGATATTATTTGCAACATATATAT
>PVIU01027512.1:0-20371 GCA_004026605.1 Ondatra zibethicus | reverse complement strand
AAGGGAAGGACTGGGGAGAGATTTGGGGAGTGGGAGGGTGGAGATGGAGGAAAGGTGGATGTTGGAGAAGGGAATAAGATATCTATATTATTGGAGTCATTTTAGGACTGGCAATATTCTTGGTCCTAGAGGAGATCCCAGGTGTCCACAGGGATGTCCCCAGCTAGGTCCTTGGGCAGCAGAGGAGATGGTGCAGGAACTATCATTGTCCCATAGTCACACTGATGAATATCTTAATCACATCCATAGAAATTTCGTCCAATGGATGGAGATAGAGACAGAGACCCACATTCACTCCAGAGCAATGGATTGAGCTCCCAAGGTCCAGTCGAAGAGCAGAAGAATCTTCATCCGGCGACGGATGGAGATAGAGACAGAGACCCATGTTGGAACACTGGACTGAGCTCCCAAGGCCCAGTTGAAGAGCAGAAGGAGGGAGAAGATGAACACAGAAGTCAGAACCGCAAGGGATACGTCCACCCATTGAGATGGTGTGCCCGATCTAGTGGAAGCTCACCAAGCCCAGCTGGACTGGGACTGAACGTGCATGTGATCGAAACAGACTCTCTGAATATGACTAACAATGGGGACTGACTGAGAAGCCAATGATAATGGCACTGGGATTTGATTCTACTGCATGTACTGGCTTTTTGGGATCCTAGTCAGTTTAGATTCACACCTTCCTAGGCCTGGATGGAGGCAAGAGGTCCTTGGGCTTTCCACAGGGCAGGGTAACCTGCCCTCTCTTAGGACTGGAGGGGAAAAGGGGAGGGGGAGTGGGGAAGCGGGAGGGAAATGGGAGGAGCGGAGGAGGTGGAAATTTTGAATGGTACTATTTATAATGCAATAATCAAAAATTAAATGTGAAAAAAAACTACTTTGATATTAAAACTTAAAAAATATCTTAAAAAGGGTTATACGGCAATAAAATAAATAACTTAATAATATTTCAGTGATCTTTGTCTCTCTGTAAACTCCTGAAGATAATTTTGCTTTTATGCAATAACAGAAATATTCTTGTTGAAAACTAAATAAAATAATTCATCTTTACCACATTTCTTCAGAACCTGTTTTTCCTCAATATGACAATTAAGGACTTGTTTTATTTTAAAATTTTATTCTAGAATCCTTCCATCAATATCCCATAATAGATCTTTGTAAATTTTTTGGTTTGTTGTTTTCATTTTCCTATCACCTAAGCTTGACTGGAATTCACTGTATATATTAGATGCGCTTGAACTCAGTGCATATATTATGCTTTCTCTTCCTATTATCAATGTATAAAATGAGCGCAGGATCTTTTTGATAGTATAGACAGACTGGAATCTTTGTGTGTGTGTTTGTGTTTAACCAGCCTCTTCTCAATGGTAATATATATTATTTTTCATATTGTACTATAATTTCTAGAAATATTATAAAAACCTTTGAACATGAATGCCTGGGCAAATATGAATATTTATAGGAAGAGGAAAATAAGATGCAAATTCTATTAAAAGAGAGGAATGTTATGAATATATTTATTAATATATCTGATTTTTTCCAATACAGTGTTATTAATTCAAATGTGTGAATTCATATGTTAATTTTTGAAAATAGTTTATATACCTAGAGTCTTTTTTTTGTTTTGTCAACTTTTTAAATTTTGTGCAAACTTTAGGGTGCAAACTCATTGTCTTGCTGCTATTTTAATTTCTCTATTTTTTAAGCATCCTAAGAATAACATTAATTTATTCTTTCATCCATAAAAAGTGGAACTTATGTAGGACTCTCTTGAATTCCACAATTTCACTGAGCATGCTTTAAGACAATAAGTTATTTTTTTATTTGAAAAGTAAAGGGAATTGGTTTTTACAGGATACTTATCCTTGGCTACTTTGGAGTATCAGGAGGTACTGGAGTTAGAGATATTTGATGAATCTATGAGAAAATAGCAACAAGTTCAGAGAAATGAGGAAGTATTAAAGTCAGTGTGAGTCATTTGTTTATGAAACATCAATTATATGCTATAGAAGTCCAAGGTGACTTTTTCTTATCAGTAACAAGGCATTGCTGCATTCTTTCTTCTTTTCCTTTGTGAAAAAAAAAAAACAATTTTTGTCATTCTATCCATTCTCCTTTGTTACTATTTATGTATATGATTAATTTTTTGAGTAAATGTTTCATGCTAATTCAGGATAAAATGAAACTTAACTCTGCAGTTCAGGTTTTCTTTGAACACACGATAATCCTCCTTCTTTTAATTTCCAAAAATGGCTGCAACAGTTTTAAAGTTTTATTTATGTGTATGTATGTTTGGCCCAATTCTATATATGTATGTGTACCACATATTTGTGTGATACATGAAGAAGTTATAAGAGGGCTTCCAATCTCTTGGAACTGATGTTATGGATGACTGTGAACCACCACATGGGACTAGGAATTGAACCTAGGTCCTCTGCAAGAGCAACAAATGTTCTTAGTTGCTAAACCATCTCTTCAATATCATGCAAAATTTTTACAGTAATGCAAAGTATCATCATTTTACTTGCCTCACACCAATAGCATTTTAGGTCATCAGTATTTTAATTTTTTAGTTATTCTCATCAGTTCATATCATGCTCAGACTAACATACACATCTTAAAAATGTTTCTAACCTGTATTAAGTAACAGCTAGTATTGTTCTCTTTTGTTTTATTTTCCAGACATAGTTTCTCTGTGTAACAGTGCTGGAGCTCACTCTGTAGACCAGGCTAACCTTAAACCCACAGAGATACACCTACCTCTGCTTCCCAAATGCTGGGATTAAAGGCGTGCATCAACACCAGCCAGCAACAGCTAATATTTAATATGTTATATAGCTACAGTAAATAAACATTTATGTGATACAATAATGGTTGAAAGTGATATCTTTTAGTTATTATTGTGGTTTTAAACAGAAAACACCCTAGTATGCTTAAATAAATTCTGAGGGAGCTCTTAGACCATTTAATTTTCTTTATTTTTGAAGTGTCCATCCAGAATTTTTGACAGTTTTACCCACAGCAATGTGAAATGAAACAAAACAAAAACCAAAACAAAACAAAGAGAACAGGAGCCAATGCCTTAATATGCAAGGGTCAGGTGAGCATGCCCATACCAAACATTTGAGAAATTAATGCTAATTCAAAGCATCATGCCATAATCCTTAGATGTTAGTTGTTCTTCCTTGCTCTGCAAAGCATCATCCACTAAAACTGATGGTTGTAGAATATTGGCATCACATTCTATTACTGCTTTTAGCAGACATTTGTCATTATCAACTGGTCTTTTTCATTCACATTCACTAACAATTCCTAAGGACAAACTTGGTTTTTGAATTATCATTTAGGTGTTCCATAGGATAATATGAAATCAATATTATACCGACTGGTCATTTTCCTTAGTATAGCTAGACAATATCATCAACATAGCTGTTAACTATTAAATTTATGGTAGAAAGAGTTGTAAAATATGTACATTAGCCAGAGTGGTACAAACCCTTTTTCCCAGATACTCAAATGGCATAAGCAGAAGGAGCACCATCAAACCTACAAGTTTGAGTACAGCCTGACCAATCTACTAAAACTTTGTATCCAAGCATCACCTGCAGAAAATACTGAAAAAAAATTCAGAATCAGCCTTCAAGTACATCTGGGTTTTCACTGTTAATTGCAAACTAGTATTATTTTCCAAGAGACTGATAGGTTATTAATAGCATGTTTGGATAGTGTTTTGCTGATATTTTTAGCTATCATTTCAGTCACACATACTGATAGATGTTCTCAGACATAATCTTTCACTGTAAACTTAGGGATGGTTGTCAATCTGTTACAGTTTATATCAAATTTTAAATACAAATTTATGTTTCTGTAATTATATAGGTGGCATAATATATGTGTGTTTGTTAAGTAGATTCTTCCTACAATCTCTAGGGATGTTTCACTTCTATTTTCAGTGTGAACCGATAATACAATAACACATGTACAAATGACAGAAACAAAAAGCCCATAACATCAGATAATTGAAATCAAAGGAATAGTAAACAGAAATATCTAATCAAGAATTTATGAAAGCAAAAACCAAAAATTTCCCAGATAGCTTAGGATATAGATGTAACTGTTAGCAATTCTTATGACCTGAGTTCCAACTCCAGGAAAATTCCTAAGGGTAGAAGAGAACCAACTATTACAAATTTGTCTCTTACTTTCACATATATACTATGCTAAATACACTCACCCACACTAGGTTAAAAAAATAAAACAACAACAATAAGCAACGATAAACAAAATAAACCTGATGCTTATTGTTCAGAGACAGTCCAACAGGAAGCAATCTTTATTCCACTCTAATCATAGAGATTCCATATTAATTTTGCCTCTGTGTATTCCTGTTTTAATCAGACATGTCAGGTGACATGGAGGGAAACTGCCCCCTCTTTTGGGAACAATACATGAGGGTGAGTCAGAGCAAAGGGGGGGCAGTCCTAGCTGACCTGCTCAGCTTCTCAGCTCCATTTTTTACTCTTCCATTTATATTCTCACATTATTGAGATTATGTATTCCAGATATACACCCTTTTCAACATATATGTCATTTATATCTTTGCTAAGCTTCTCATTGAATTAAACCTAAGACCTCTCACAAGTTCAGCAAGTGTTCTACAACTTAGTAGAATCTTAAACTCTATTTATTTGTTTATTTACTTATTGATTTATTGAGACAGAGTCTTGTGAACTTGTCCAAGCAATATTTGAACCTATGATTCTCAAGCCTCAGATTCTACAGTAGGTAGCTGGAATCATAGGCCCACACCAATAGGATAGAAATTTTTTTCCATGTTTTGTTTGAGGATTTTGTTAAGACGATTGCTTAATTTTTCTTACTAAACTTTACTATAATTAATGACTTTTTCTTTTATGGAAAATAGATTTTTCCCCACATACAATATCCTGTTTATAGTTTTTCCTTCTCCTGAGTACTCCCAGTACTTCCCCAACTCCTTTCCCATCTGTATATACCATTTTTCTGTCTCTCATTAGAAAACCACCAGGCTTCTCAGAGATAATAATGAAATATAATAAGAAAAACAAAAACTAACATTGGAATAAGACAACACAAGCAAACAGAAAGAAAGGAGCCCAAGAAAAAGCACAAGAAAAAGATAGAGGTTCAGAATCCCACTTGTTTATGCTCTCAAGAATCCCATTAACAAAATTAAGCAGAAACCATAATATATACACACAAAGGATTGTTAGGGCAAAAAGAAAGAATAAGAATATGCAAAAAGATACAAATAAAATAAAAATAAGAGAGAATCTTTTCATTTTTTATTGATTTTATTGAGCTATACATTTTTCTCTGCTCCCCTTCCTTCCTCTCCCCTCCCCTTCAACCCTTTCCCATGGTCCCCATGCTCCCAATTTATTCAGAATATCTTGTCATTTTCTACTTCCCATATATATTAGATCCATGTATGTCTTTCTTAGAGTCCTCATTGCTGTCTAGGTTCTCTGGGATTGTGAATTGTAGGCTGATTTTCTTTGCTTTTTGTCTATAAACCACTTACAAGTACTCTATGTCTAAAAACTACTTACAAATGAGTTCCTATGATATTTGTCTTTCAGGGTCTGGGTCACCTCACTCAATATGATGGTTTCTAGATCCATCCATTTGCCTGTAAATTTCAAAATATCATTCTTTTTTCTGTTGTGTAGTATTCCATTGTGTAAATGTACCACATTTTCCTTAACCATTCTTTAGTCAGGGGCATTTAGATTGTTTCTAGGTTCTGGCTGTGGCAATCAATGCTGCTTTAAACTGTAGAAATTTGCTGTGATATTGATGGACATTGCATTGTATCTATAGATTGCTTTTGGTAAGATTGCCATTTTTTATTATCACCAAAAATACCAATTCAAATTCCCACTCCCTTTCCTCCTCCCAGCCCCCTCCCTCTCCCTCCACAGACCTTCCCACCCACCCCTCCAACCCTAAGGGAGTGCCATGCACCCCGCCCTGTGGAAAGTCCAAGGCCCTCCCTACTACATCTAAGTTGAGCAAACTTTACATCCAAAGAGAATAGGATCCCATGAAGCTCGTACATGCAAGTAGAGACACATTCCCGTATCACTATCAGTAGCCCCTTAGTCTACCCCAGCTGTCAACCCCCTTGAGAGTGGCTTGGTTGTTCCCATGCTCATTTACTCCCAGTACAATTGGAGTTGGTGAGATCCCATTAGCTCAAGCAAACTGTCTCAGTAGATGACCCCCTCATGGTCTTGAATTCCTGGCTCATACTCTAACTCCTTCTACTCTTCAACTGGATCTTGGGAGCTCAGTCCAGTGCTCCGATGTGGGCCATTGTGTCTGTTCCCATCTGTTTTTGGATGAAGGTTCTGTGGTGATATTAAGATAATCATTAGTCTGACTACAGGGTAAGGTCAGTTCAGACACCCTCTCCACTATTGCTTAGGGTGTTAGCTGGGGTCATCCCTGTGGGTTCTTGGGCATTTTTCTAGAGCCAGGTTTCTTGCTAACTCCAAAATGGCTCCCTCAATCAAGATATCTCTTTCCTTGCTCTCATATCTGTCCTTCCTCCATCTTGACTATCCCATTCCCTCAAGTACTCCTCAATCCCCTTTCTCCCCTTCCTTCTACCCCCACATCAGACAAAGGACTAATCTCCAAAATATATAAAGAACTCAAGAAATTAGACATTAAAATTCTAAATAACACAATTAAAAAGTGGTGTACGGAACTGAACAGACAATTCTCAACAGAAGAATTTCAAATGCCCAAAAGACACTTAAGGACATGTTCTTCTTCCTTAGCTATCAGGGAAATGCAAATCAAAACAACTTTGAGATACCATCTTACACCTGTCAGAATGACTAAGATCAAAAACACTAATGAGAGCTTATGCTAGAGAGGTTGTGGAGCAAGGGGAACACTCATCCATTACTGGTGGGAATGCAAACTTGTGAAGCCATTTTGGAAATCAGTGTGGTGGGTTCTCAGAAAACTGGGAATCAACCTACCTCAGTATCCAGCAATTCCACTCTTGGGAATATATCCAAAAGATGCCCAATTATAATACAAGAGCACTTGTTCAACTATGTTCATAGCAGCATTATTTGTAATAGCCAGAACCTGGAAACAATCTAGATGTTCCTCAACTGAAGAATGGATAAAGTAAGTGTGGTACATCTGCATATTAGAGTATTACTCAGAAGTAAAAAATAATGACATCTTGAATTTTTCATTCAAATGGGTGGAATTAGAAAACATTATCCTGAGTGAGGTAACCCAGATCCAAAAAATCAAATATGGTATGTACTCACTCATAAGTGGATACTAGTCATAAACAAAGGGCAACGAGCAGAAAGTTCAGGATCCTAGAGAAACTAAGTAATAAGGTAAATCCAAAAAAAAACATACATGGACCCACCTGGAAATTGGAATCAGACAAAAATTTGGGAGCAGGGGGGTGGGGGGAAGATTGCCATTTTTACTCTGTTAATTCTACCTACCCAGGAGAATGGGAGATCTTTCCACTTTCTGATGTCTTCTTCAGTTTCTGTCTACACATATTTAAAGTTCTTGTTATACTAGTCTTTCACTTGTTTTGTTAGAGTTACTCTGAGATATTTTATGTATTTGTGGATATTGTGAAGGTTGATGTTTCTCTGATTTCTTTCTCAGTCCATTTATCATCTGTGTAAAAGAGGGATACTGATTTTTTTTGAGTTAATCTTGTATCCTGCTACATTACTGAAAGTGTTTATGAGTTGTAGAAGTTTCTTGGTAGAATTTTTGCGGTCGCTATCATATCATCAGCAAATATTGAGAGTTTGACTTCTTCTTTTCCTATTTGTATCCCCTTGATATCCTTTTGTTGTCTTATTGCTTTAGCTAGGAACTAATGAGATATATTGAATAGATATGGAGAGAGTCAACAATCTTGTCTTGTTCCTTATTTCAATGGGATAACTGTGATTTTCTCTCCATTTTTTTGACATTGGTTGTTGGCTTGCTATATTGCCTTTTTTATGTTTCTTGTATCCATGCTCTCTCCAAGACCTTTATCATGAAGGGGTGCTGAATTTTGTTGAAAGATTTTTCAGCATCTAATTAGATGATCATGTGGTTTTTATTTTTTAGTTTGTTTATATGGTAGATTACGTTGACAGATTTTCATATGTTGAACCATCTCTGCATCTCTGGGATGAAGCCCACTTGATCATTGTGGATGATGTTTCTAATGTGTTCTTGTATCCATTTGCCACTATTTCATTGAGTATTTTTGCATCAATGTTCATGAGTGAAATTGGTCTGTAATTCTCTTTCTTAATAATGTGTTTATGTGGTATGGGTATCAGAGTAAATGTAGTCTCATTTAAAAGAGTTTGGCAAAGTTCCTACTGTTTTTATTTTGTGGAACAATTTGAGGAGTATTGGTATTAGTTCTTCTTTGAAAATCTTTTAGAATTCTGAGCTGATGCCATCTGGTCCTGAGCCTTTTTTGGTTGGGAACTTTTGATGACTGTTTCTATTTCTTTAGCAATTATAGATCTATTTAATTTGCTTATCTGGTCTTCATCTAATTTTGTTAAGTGATATTTATCAAGAAAGTTGTCCGTTTCCTTTAAGTTTTCTAATTTTGTGGAGTACAGTTTTTCCAAATATGACCTAATGATTCTCTGGATTACTTCTGTGTCTTTAGTTATGTCTTCCTTTTCATTTCTGATTTTGCTAATTTGCATATTCTCTGCCTTTTGGTTAGTTTGGATAAAGGTTTGTCTATTTTACTGATTTTCTTGAAGAACCAAGTCTTTGTCTCCTTGATTTTTGTGTTGTTTTCTTTGTTACTATTTTGTTGATTTCTGCTCTCAATTTGATTATTGCCTGTCATCTAGTTCTCTTGGGTGAGATTGATTCTTTTTGTTCTAAAGTTTTCAAATGTTCTGTTTATTCACTACTGTGGGATTATTCTAGCTTCTGTATGTATGCATTTAGTGCTATGAACTTTCCTCTTAACACTGCTTTCATTGTGTCTCATAAATTTGGATATGTTGTATAGTCATTTTCATTGAATCTTAGGAAGTCTTTAATTTTTCTTTTATTTCTTCTTTTACCCATTGATGCTTCAAGTGAGCATTGTTTAAATTCCATGTTTTTGTGGGCTTTCTGGAATTAGTGTTGCTGAGGAATTATAATTTTAAGCCATGGTGATCTGATAAGATACATGGGGTTATTCCAATTTTTTTTGCATCTGTTGAGGTTTGTTTTGTTACTTAGTATGTGCTCAAGTTTTTGAGAAGTTTTCATGAGGTGCTGAGAAGATGGTATATTCTTTTATGTTTGGATGGAATATTCTATTGATATCTGTTAAGTCCATTTGAGTTATAACATCTGTTAGTTCCATTATTTCTCTGTTAAATTTTTTGTCTGACAGACCTGTCCAGTGGTGAGAGTGGAGTGTTAAAGTCTCTCACTATTAGCATGTGGGGTTCAATGTGTGATTTAAGCTTTAGAAGTATTTTTTTTTTTACTTATGAGAGTGCCCTTGTATTCGGGGCATAGATGTTCAGTATTGAGATTTCCTCTTGAGGGATTTTTCCTGTGATTAATATGAAATGTCCTTCTTTGCCTCTTTTGATTGACTTTACTTTGAAATCTATTTTGTTAGATATTAAGATAGCTACACCAGCTTTTTTTTCATAGCTCCACTCGGTTGGAAAATTTTTTTCCCAACCCTCTACTCAGAGGCAATGTCTATCTTTGAGGTTGGGATTTGCAGCAGAATGATTGATTCTGTTTTTGTACACAATCTATTAGCCTGTATCTTTTTAAAGGTTAGTTGAGTCCATTTATATTAAGGGATATTAATGACCAGTGATTGCTATCTCTTGTTAATTCAGTTTTCCTTGTTGGTGATTTTATTTTGTGTGTTTTTGCCTTCATTATGATTTGCTGCTGTGAGATCATCAACTGTCTGTGTTTTGGTTGATATAGCCAACTTCCTTGGTTGGAGTTTTTCTTCTAGTAATTTGCGTAGGACTGGGTTTGTGGCTAGGTATTGTTTAATTCTGATTTTGTCATGGAATATCCTGTTTTGGCCTTCTATGGTGATTGTAAGTTTTGCTGAGTATAGTAGTATGGGCTGGCATTCGTAGTCTCTTAGTGTCTGCAGCACATCTGTCCAGGACCTTCTGGCTTTAATTGTTTCCATTGAGAATTTAGGTGTAATTTTGATAGATCTGCCTTCATATGTTACTTGTCCTTTTTCCTTTGCAGCTCTTAATATTCGTTCATTATTCTGTATGTTTAGTGTTTTGATTATTATGTGACAACGGGATTTTTTTTTTTTTGATCCAGTCTATTTGGTGTTCTGTAAGCTTCTTCTATCTTCATAGGCATATCTTTCTTTAGGTTAGGAAAGTTTTCTTCTATGATCTTGTTAAATATATTTTCTGTGCTTTTAAGTTGAACTTCTATACCTATTATTCTTAGGTTTGGTCTTTTCATGGTATCCCATATTTCCTGGATATTTTGTGTTAATCTTTTGTTAGATGAGTCTATTTCCTCTATTGTATCTTCAGCACTTGATATTCCTCTTCCATCTCTTGTATTCTGCTGTATGCTTGCATTTGTGGTTCCTGATTGTTTTCTCATGATTTCTGTTTCTATAATTTTGTCGGCTTGTGTTTTCTTTATTATTTCTAGTTCAGTTTTCAAGTTTTGAATAGTTTCTTTCATATGTCTGATTGCTTTTTCTTGTTTTTCTTTAAGGTATTTATTCATGTCTTCCAATTTTTTGTTTGTCTTTTTCTCCATTTCTTTAAGGGAATTTTTGTTTCCTCTTTAAGGGCCTCAAACATTCTCCTAAAGTTATTTACCTAAAGGTAATTGCCTAAAGGTAATTTTCTTCTGATTTATCTATATTTGGTTGTTCACATCTTGCTGTTGTAGGACACTAGTTTTTATTCGTGTCTTGTTGCTCTTTGTGATGTTGCATGTGTTCTTACCTTGTCTACGTATCTTTTCCTCTGATTGGTGTTGTTGGGGCTGTCTTTGACACTGGTGATAAATCTTCCAGGTGCCAATGGATCCAAGGCTCAGAGGGTTGCTCCTCATGGTGCAGTCTGGGCTATAGTTCCAGTCACCCCATTGGTCACTCTGTATTCCTGAAGGTCACTCGGCCCTTTTGAGGTTTCCTCTGTAATATTAGGGATGGTTTGGGCCTGCACCCACAGAGATTGCTTGCTTGGGGTTCTTTCTGCTGAGGTTGCTGCCTTGGGCCTCCTCTGGCATAGGTCCTGACACAGGCCTACTCTTTGTGATTCATGTCCTGGAACCTGCAGAAGTCTCTGGTTCAAGCCTATTCCCTCAGAGGTCCCAGACTCGTATCCAAACACATAGAATTCTATAGTTCCTGCCTACCTTCTTGAAGATCCCAGACTTGTGTCTAGACGCACAGAGGTCCTGGCTCAGGCTTACTCCCTTGGTGGTCCCAGACTCACACCTGAACCCAAAGAGGTCCCGGATCTGGCATTCTTCCTCAGAGGTCCTAGACTAATGTCTGGACATGCAGAGGTCTCTGGTTCTGTCCTACTCCCTCAGTGGTTGCTCCCGTGTACCTGCTCCTGTGGAGGTTGCTGTCTCAGGCCTGCTTTGGCCTAGGTAACTGGCTCAGTCCTATTTCCGTAAATACCCCTGGTCTGGGTCTGCTCCTGTGGAGGTCTCTGGATTGGGCTTGGTGCCTCAAAGTTCTCTGGCTCTAGTCTACTCCCTCGGAGCCCCCAGACTCAGGTGCACCTGGACCCGCAGAGGTCCTCACTCAGGCCTACTCTCTCAGACATCAAGATAGAATTTTTAAAAAAGGAAAAGGCAGCATGAGGCAGGAATCTGCAAATATGACACTAAGCTTATTTTCAGCATACAACCTAACAATAGAGAGTAATTTGTTTCATCCATGAAACTCTTTGTTTTAAGAAAACTAAAATTTCATTTGCTAGTGGCTATTAATTAGAGATAGTTTCTAGGTTATAGTATTCACCAACATGTGTCCACTCATCCTTTTAGCTGTAGGACCCCATCTGATTCAGACTCTTGCAGGTCCTGTGTAATCTAACTCAACATCTCTAAATTCATATGTGCCTCCTTGTCTTCTTGGTGTTCTCCATCTGCCCTGTCTCTTATACTCTCTCTTCGTCTTCTTCTGATGGGTTCCCTGAACACTGGCAGAGGGATTTGGTGGTAAAGACCATTTAGGACTGAGTGTTCCAAAGTATCTTATACTCTGCATAATATCAGGCTCTGGGTCTCTTTATTTGTTTCCATCTTCTACAGTGGGAAGATTCTCTGAAGGTGGCTGAGAAAGGCACTGATCTACAAGTATAGCAAAATGTCATTAGGAGTCATTTCACTGGTTTTTAAAACAATAGTATTTGGTTTATCCTAGGTCCCTTGGCTTTCTAGGCTCAGATTATTGGTCATCAAGCAGTGTCAGGTATGAGTTCCATCCTATGGAGCAGGCCTTAAGTTAAATAAGATATTGGTTGGTTGCTCTTAAAAGCTTTGTCACACCATTATGCTCACATATGTTTCAGACAGGACAGCATTATAGATCAAAGTTATTATGGCTTGGTGAGTGTTTATACTTCTCCTTTGGTAGCTTGCAGAGTACCTTCATACTTCTCCTTTGGTACCCTGAAGAGTATCTTCCTGGACCAAAGACACTAGCATGTGGAGATGAGGTTGTATGTGGGCACTATTTAAAACCAGTCCCAGTATTGGAAGCCTTATTTGATAACAAGGGATAGCCAGTTGGCGATCTGTGAACTCCAATATTTGGCAACTTCATTTAGCTCTCTTTCATATATGTATATATTTAGAAGATTCTAAAGTATTAAATTTCCAAACTACTCCTCAAACGACCCTTATGTTTAACTGTCTCTCTCCATATTCCCTCCCTCATGCCCAAATGGAGATAAGCTTGGCAATCTATGGTACTGTACTTTATTCCTAACCTCTGTGGCGCTACATATTTTAGTTTGGCTATTATCGACTTAACAGCTAATATCCACATATAAACAAATACATACCATATTTGACTTTTGGGGTCTGGGTTATCTCACTCAGGATGACTTTTTATCCTATGTTTTTAACTGTAAATATAATGATTTCATTTTTAATGGCTGATTAATACTCATTGTATAAACATACCACACTTTCTATATCCATTCATTTGTTGAGGTTTTTACTAATCTCTGCCTATTATTAACATAGCATCAATTAATGTGACTAAGCAAGTGTCTCTATGGATATATTCCAAGGAGTGGTATAGCTGGATCTTGAGGCAGACCATTTCCAAAATTCCTGAGGAACTATCACAATGATTTCCATAGTGGTTGTACATGTTTGAATTCCATCCATTAGTAGTTGTGTGTTCTCTTTACTCTATATCCTCACCAGCATGAACTGTCATTTGTTTTATTGATTATACACATTCTGATGGGTATAAAATGAAATCTCAAAATAGTTTTTATTTACATTCCTTGATGGCTAATGATATTAAGCATTTATTTGTCTCTTGCCCATTTGACATTCCTCTTTTGAGGACTCCCTGTTCAGATCTATAAGTCATTTTGATTGGGTTGTTTGTTGTCTTTATATCTAGTTTTTTTTAAATTTTTTATTTTAGTTCTTTATAGATTTTGGATAATTAGCCTTCTAACAGATGGGTATTTGCTAAAAAAATCTTTTCTCATTCTGTAGGCTGCTGCTTTATCAGAAATACAGTGTCCTTTGCTGCTGTGGCTCTAAGGATATGTTGCTTTGAAAAAGAGGTTCTGCTTTTGTTTCCACAGAAAGTAGAAAGCTGTGAACTCCATACCAGCTAATACGGTTTGATCAACCAAGACCCCCTGAAGTAATGGCCCAGATGGTCCAACTTACATGACAGCTTCAAGACTGCTGGCTGAGATATCCCATGAACGACGTGATTAACAGTGCCCCACAATCAGCAAGAAGTGGTCTAGAGAACAATACACAAATTCCCTAAATGGAGGTTTATAAATGTTTGTTTACACTTAAAGGGGGATATGCTATAGAGATGAATACTTTGCATTAGTTTGAATCTTGGTTTATTGATATAAATTTAAATCAAATTTGTTACACACACACGTGTATTTCTGATCTTAAGGTATTGTGTTTGTACAGCTTATTTTAAAATGAAATGTATAGTTAAGAAATACGGATCAATAATCATCTATAATGTAGTCATGTTTGTTAGGTTTTCAAGATGTACCGAGATATATTTCAGAAGTGTAGTATCTGGCCTCTTATTGGCCATGCCCACTCCCAGCTTCCAGCCTCTGACCGTAACTCTCTGCCTCTCTTCCTCTTCTGCTCTCACGGGAGCAGCAGCTGCTTCTCTTCCCTCTCACCCCTTCCCTCTATCTCCCTGTCTCTCTCTGTCTCTCTCTATCTCTTTATCTTCTCTCTCTCCTTTTTCCTCCATCACCCATCTAATAAATGTTTAACTCTGCATAGTGTGCCTACCCAGCTCTCTTTGGTCTGTCCATACCGCCGCACAGCCCATATGGGGACCCGGAGACTAGCCGCGTGGCCGCCCGCCCGCCACAGAGACCGCGTGGTCTGGGGACCTGAAGCAAGCTGCAGCAAGCTGCTGGGTCAACCCTTCTTTAAAAAAAAAAACACAACAAGAAGGATAGGTATTCTTCAAATCTTTCAAAGACTTACAAAATATGGCATTTAAATGTTTTAAGAACTTAGACTTTTCTTGACAGGGAGAAACATCTGCTCCTGGTAGTGCCAATTACTTCAGAGAGGTTGATGGGCATTGAAGAACCTTGTTATGAATTTGCCTTCAATGTGAAAAGAATAGCCATTTGGGCAAGAAACTGCTCTTGCCTGGACTGCTTTATGGTATGCTGTATGAAATGGTCATGCAGGACCCACAGAAAAATGACTGATGAATTTGCAAAAGAAGATGAGATTTTCTTTTGGGGTTCCTGCTTCATGAGAGAACTGCCAGACATTTTTCAGGACACAGAAGAAAGCAACTGATGAACTTCTCCAGTAAAAGGCATGAGAGATCTTCAGATTTCTGACTTCAAGAAAAATTCTGCCAAAAAATATGAACCTGTAGGCTGAATATGGATGCCACAACATTACAGAAGAGCTTCAGATGACTGTCCAGGTAGAGCTGTCTCTGTCAATTTTAGAGTTTTGGAAATTGCTTACAATACACTTCCTGTTTAATTATGTAATATTATATCCTTCTGGAGTCTTTAATGGAGTTGAAGAAAGATACTTGTAATTATAAAAGTTAAATTAGATGTAAAACTTTATAAACTTTAAACTTACCAAGATAAGTTTCATGATAATGTATTTCCCTTAATTTGTCAAATGTAAATGAATTATATTATAACTATAATTCTTGCTTGTTATATGTAAATTTACTATATGAAAGTTAAAACCTTCCTTTTTATTTAGACAGTGGGATTCCCCTCTGTATGGTGTGAAATTGTTATATTACCATTGGTTAATAAAGAATCTGCTTTGGGTCTATGGCAGGGCAGAATATAGACAGGTGGGAAATCTGAACAGATAATATATAGAGAATAGGTGGAGTCAAGGAGAAAGCATGTAGCTGCCATAGGAGACAGATTCCTGAGAACCTTATCAGTAAATCAGGAGTCTCGTGGCAATACATAAGCTAATAGAAATTAGTCAATTTTATATGTAAAAGTTATTTAATAGGAAGCCTAAGCTATTGGCCAAGCAGTGTTGTAATTAATATAGTTTCTGTGTGATTATTTCAGGTCTGGGTGGCCAGGAAACAAACAAGCAGTTTGTCACTATACTTTGCCATGCAGAAGGCTCTCAGTTTCATAAGGCCCCATTTACTAACTGTTGATCTTTGGGCCTGTGCTAACCATGTTCTATTCAGAAAGTCTTTTCCTGTGCCAATGCACTAAAGGCTATTCTCCATTTTCTCTTCTCTGTGGTTCAGTGTGTAGGGCTTTAGGTTGAGGACTTTGAGCCATTTGGACTCAAGATTTTTGAAAGGTGATAAGTATGGATCTATATGTATCCTTCTACATGCAGTTGAGTTAAGTAGTGTCATTTGTTGAAGATGCTGTCTTTATTTTTCTAGTGTTTATTTCAGGCTACTTTATGAAAAATTAGGTGTCTATAGGTGTGTGGACTTGTTTCGAGTATTCAACTTGATTTTACCGATCAACATTTCTGTTTTTGAGCCAATTGCACAATATTTTTATCACTACAACTTTGTAATACAACTTGAAATCAGACATGGCGATATCTTTGTCAGTTCTTATACTATTCAGGATTGTTTTTAAATATCTTTATTTTTTGTGTGTATGTTTACATATAAAGCAAAAATTGTCTTTTCAAGATCTGTAAAGGACTGTATTGGAATTTTGTTGTGAATTGCATTGAATCTGTAGATTGCTTGTGTTAGGATGATCATTTTTACTATGCTAATCATGCTGATCCATGAGCATGGTAGATCTATCTTCTGATATCTTCTTTTATTTATTTCTTCAATGACTTAATGTTTATGTCTTACAAATCTTTCACTTGCTTGGTTAGATATTTTATATTCTTTGAAGTTATTGTGAAAGGTGTTATTTCCCAAATTTCTTTCTCAGATCATTTGTCATTTGTATATAGAAAGGCTATAGATTTTTGTGAATTAATTTTACATTCAGCTACTTTACTGAAAGTGTTCATCAGTTAGCAGGGTTTCTAAGCAGAAATTTTAGAATTACATATGGATACTCTGATATCACCAATAAATAATGGTACTTTGGCATCAACCTTTCCAGTTTGTTTCTCCCAATTCTCCTTCAGTTGTCTCATTGCTCTAACTCAGATTTTAAGTTCTATATGGACAGAGTGGATAACATTTTCTTATCCCTGATTTTAGTGAAATTTTTTTGAGTTTCTCTCCTTTTAAGTTAATGTTGGTAATGGGTTTGCTATAAATTGCCTTTTTATCTTTAGGTATGTCCTTTATATCAATAATATCTCCAGGACTTTTATCATTAAGGTGTGTAGGAATTTTTCAAAGCTCTTTTCTGAATATAATGAGATCATGTGATTTGTCTTTCAGTTTGTTTACATGGTTATTTATCGATTTACCTATTTTATATTATTTATTGATTTACATAAGTTGAACCATCCCTGTATGTTTGGGATGAAACCTACTACTTGATCATGGTGGATGTTCCTTTTGATGTGCTCTTGGACTCAGTTTGCAAAGTATTTTATATGGATTGAGTATCTGGGTAACTAGCCATATAAAATGAACTAGACTATGTTCCTTCTCTTTCTCTTTTGTGGAATAATTTTAGGCATATTGGTGTTAACTCTTTTTTGAATGTCTGGGGTAGAATTCTGAAGAAATACCATCCCTCCCTGGCTTTCTTTGGTTGGTAGACATTTAATGATTGCAAATATTTCATAGGTCTATTTATATTGTTTATCTGATATTGATACAGCTTTTATAAGTAATCCTATTGATAAAATGATCTACTCCTTTTGGATTTTCATATTTGGGAGAATACAAATTTTAAAACATTACCTAATGGTTCCTTGATTTTCTTGGTGTCTATTGTCATGCCTCCCATTTTGATTCTAATTTTGTGAATTTGAATATTCTCTTTTTCTATTTTAGTTAGTATTTATAAGGAATTGCCCATCTTGTTGATTTTCTCAAAGAACCAACTCTTTGTTTTATTAATCCTTTGTATTCTTTTTGTTTCTATTTTATTGACTTCAGCCCACAGGTTATTTCTTGCTGTCTACTTTTCTTGGGTGCTCATGTCTATTTTTCTAGAGCTTTTAGGTATGCTTATTAAGCTGCTAGCATGAGATCTCTCAATTTTTTTATTAAAATATGATTTCTTTTTTTCCATATTCTTTTATTTTTTCCGCTCAAAAAATTTACATTTCCTCCTCTTCTCCCAGTCCCCTCCCGCCCCACCACTCCTCCCTCCCACTGCTTCCTTAAAAGAAGGCATGGTGCCCTGCCCTGTGGGAAGTCCAAGGCCCTCCCCCCTCCATCCCGGCCTAGGAAGTTGTGCATTCAAATTGACTAGGTTCCCAAAAAGATAATACATGCAGAAGAGATAGGTCCTAGTGTCATTGTTGATGGCTTCTCAGTCTGCCCTCATTGGCAGCCACATTCAGTCCCGGTCCAGCTGGATTTGGTGAGCTCCCATTAGATCAGGCACACTGTCTCAGTGGGTGGTCCAGCCCCTCATGGTCCTTAATGTTGGTACTATAACTTTTCCTCTTACTACTCTTCTCATTATATCCCATACATTTAAGTATGCTATGTATTAAATTTTATTCTGAATTGTAGAAAGTCTTTAATTTCTTTCTTTACTCCTGTTTTGATGCATTTTTCATTCAGTAAAGAGATGTTCAGTTTCCATGAGTGTGTAGACTTTCCATTGTGTCTGATGCTGTTGACATCCAATTTTAATCAATGGTTGTCTGATAGGATGCCGGGAGTTATTTCAGTTTTTTGTGTCTATTGAAACTTTTTTTGTGTCTTAGTATGTTGTCAATCTTAGAGAAAGTACCATGAGTTGCTAAGAAGGTATAATCTTTTGTGTTTGGGTAAATGTTCTGTAAATATCTGTTGGGTCCATTTGGTTTATAACTTCATTTAGCTCCAGAATTTCTCTGTTTAGTTTTTGTCTGGATGACCTGTTCATGGGTGAGAGTGGGTATTGACATCTTCAACTATCAGTGTGTAAGTGTCAGTATGTGATCTAAACTGTAATAGTGTTTATTTTATAAACTTGGGTGCCCTTGAATCCTGAGCAAAGATGTTAGGAATTGCAATGTGTTCTTGGTGAATTTCTTCTTTGGTGAGTATCTAGTTTCCTTACCTATCCCTTCTGATTAGTTCTGTATTAAAGTCTATTTTGCCAGATTTTAAAATGGCTACACCAGCTTTCTTCTTTGGTTCGTGTGTGTGTGTGTGTGTGTGTGTGTGTGTGTGTGTCTTCTTTAGATTTGCTGGTCTGAAATTATTTTATTTATTCCTAAAGTTTTCCTGGGTGTGGTTCACCTGTGTAGGTTGGAGTTTTCATTCTAGGGCAGAATTTGTAGAAATATTTTACATAAATTTGTTTTTGTCATTGAATGCTTTATTGTCTGCATATATTGTGATTGAAATTTTTGCTTAGTATCCTGATTGGTGTGACCACTGGAGTTCCATGTTAGATGTGTTTCTAGATATTTGGAGCTTACACTTAGGAATGAGGGTGGACTGGGGGTGAGATATTGAGAAGTCAGAAATGAGGGAAAGTAGGCATCTCACCAGGATCTTTAAAAAACAGCTTGATAATACCTCACTCTGTAAATGTATCACATTTTTGTTATCCATTCATCTATTGATGGACAGATAGATTATTCCTGTAAACAAATTGCGCTTTTTTTCCAAGCCATCCAGACACAAATAATCACACAGAAACTATATTAATTGCAACATTGTTTGACCAATGACTCATGCATATTTCTAGCTAGCTCTCACATCTTATCTTAACTCATATCTATTAATCTTTGATTTTTGATTATACCTTACATTTTAAATAAGCTGTATAACCATAATACCTTAAACAAGAGTGGAAATATACATATAACAAAATTGACCTTAAGTTTGTATCAATAAACCAAAGTCCATATCAAAGCAAAGTATTAATTTCTATATTATATCCCCCTTTAAATGAAAACAAACATTTATAAACAATCATTTGGGGAATTTGGGCATAGTTTTCTCCAAACTGCTTCCTGCTGTTTGTTGGGAGAAATAATTTTAGGATTCGTGGAGACCTTTCAGGGGGTCTTGTTTCATCAAACTACATTTAGTCTGGAATAAAGCCACAGGTTCTCATCTTCCGTGGAAACAAAAGCAGAACTTATTTTCCAACGGAACATATCCTTTGACTCAAATTTTGAAGACAAGACACCTTTAAAATATATATGATGGTTTAGCTTAGCAGCCTAAACAATCAAATGTCTCTCTGTAGTTAGCTCATTCACAGACCCAAACACTTTTTTATTTCTTAAAACTATTTTTTTCTAAAACTGCCTATATCTATTTTCTTTTGTTCGCAAGCCTTTGTACATTTTTAAACACACTGTGACCTATTCAGAGTCTTATTTTTGTCTGATTCTATCTTTATTGTGTATCTGCAATTCCTTTCTGACCAGGAGCACTTCTTTTTTTTTTTTTTTTTTTTTTTTTTTTTTTTTTTTTTTTTTTTTTTTTTTTTTTTTTTTTTTTTTTTTTTTTTTTTTTTTT